>JACEFZ010027082.1:0-37500 GCA_014155875.1 Cepaea nemoralis | reverse complement strand
CATAAATTATACGCAGTCAGTTAAACTTTTTTGAGCATATTATGAGAAATAATTAACTCGAAAACAAAAAGACAACTAGTAAACTAGATAGGAACAGAGCGAGGGGAAGACACAGAGTTAAATATCTGGAAGGCTTGCTCACATAGCATAACAGGAACACGAACACAGACATAATCCTAAACTCTGGTGATAGTGTGAGCTGGCGACACATCACTGCCCATGTATATCTGCATAGCACATGATGATGATGATGATGATGATGATGATGATGATGATGATGATGAGGATGATGATGATGATGACATTCTACAATCTCCCATGGGAAAGATAACACACACGGATGTATCTTTTCTAGTTGATCAATCAATCGATCAATCAACCAATCAACTGGGACGTGGAACATTGCTAAAGACAGATGATAACCTAACTACGAACCTTCGTTCCCTGCCTTCCCGCCTGCCGAGTGACAATATTCTAACCGGATGTAAGTGTAACTAGCTATCATATTTGATGATTGCGCAACCGGAAATGAGTTCCAACAAATATAGACAGTCTATAGAGAAACATAACGGCCATGGCGGAAGCCATGCGACGCAGACAAGGAAATGTACCCATTAGTTGGATGGACGACAGCAATTTGCTTATTCTGACACGCTCAGCGAGTATCACGCTACAAACCGGACTCCGCGTCCGGAAATTGTCCTGAAATATACTGTTCTGTTTAATTTGCAAATGCTTTCTCAGCGTTTTGCAATCAATAAACCTCACCTTTCAACTTTTGTATTGCAGCTTTAAACCATTTTGATTTGTACTCGCATTGTGATGAAAGAAGGTATAGTTAGTAGGTAGGTAGGAAAGTAAGTAAGGAAGAAATAAGGTAAGCAAGTAAGTATAGTCTGTCCAGAAATGAATGTCGTCATTCACGATCAATTATTTTGAAAACTGTCTGCTGCATCGTTATGAAATTTTTCTTGCCGTCTTATATTTACCCCCACCCAAGGAATATGTCTTTGGTAGGTCCAACAGCAACTTAAATCATCGAAAGCGGCGACATTTCTTTGATGTTTTTGCGTAAATGTAGTGAATTCACGCTAACAAACTAGTCTTACAGTAAAGCACGACACATTTCGGGTAACGACACAAGTACAAGGCGCAGCCAGATTCGTATGGGAGTGAGTGCAATAAAAAAGTAGCTTAAAAGTCGACAAAGTCGACTGCATTGCACCGGGTTTTGTTTTTTAAATCTCACACGGCTCAGTCTCTTTCCGCAGCGCGGAAAGCGTCGCACAAAGCACCAACTCCGTAGCTCCAGCGACGACCCTCGGGAGTCTCCGAAAAAATGCACTCGTGAAATGAAGGACGCGGTCCGGAATCGAACACACAACCTTCGGAGTAACTTTTATCAATATTTAATAGCTCTGACTGGGTAAGTATCTTGACGTCAGACAATTTGAAAGTAGTATTGGCAGCTGCCACGTGTCCTTTTTAGCCCATAAAGTTCTATAGGGTTTAAATGAGAATGATATGGCGGACCAGTCCGCGCTATTAAATATTGATAAAAGTTACTGGACAAAATGTGAGGACCATGTGTTGAAAGAGGAAGAGGACTATTGGAGAAAGGATGGATTGAATTTTATGCAACCGAGAGCAGTCATCAACCTACTGGAATCGACCGATCAAATCACAAATACTGAAGTATTGGAAAGATCAGGATGTGTTACGGTTTATTCAATGCTCAGTCTTCGTAGACTTAGATGGATAGGACATCTTAGGAGAATGGATGATGGTAGGGACATCATTTTTGGTGAATTACAGATGGGTAAGAGATCTCAAGGTCGGCCTCTACTACGATACAAAGATGTGTGTAAGCGGGACATGATTGATACAGGCATTGATAATGCACATTGGGAGCAAGTCGCAGCTGAGCGTGTTGCATGGAGGGCAAATATCAGAAATGGAATAAAGACAAAGGAGAAAATTATTGCAGATAAGTCACACACCGAGCGTGTGAGACGTAAGATGGTGCATGATGGTGGAAATGACCATGTGTTCACATGCAACCACTGTGGACGAACATTTACAGCGCGAATTAGCCTTATCGGTCACATGCACTACTGCCATGGGTAGTAGTTATTATGCCTTTTTGAAGCACAACCTATCGTCTTTCAAGACGGCAAGGTGCCAATGGTGATACGAAGGAAGTCTCAAGCACCTATGGCCATGCTCTTCTATCAACTTGTCGATTTGATATTTCTTGCTTCTTTTTTTTTCCGCCTGTTTTACAAGGGACAACAACTGTAGCTTGAAATATGTTTCTGGAAATGGTATATTTTCCCTTCGGAGCCATATCTTTATTGCTTCCTTTGTGCTCGATGCCGTAGGTATTTTGTCTTCTTGGGCAACAACAGTGTGATATGATGCATTGTCCATGATTAGACAAGACGGTCTATCTAAGTATAACAGTGTAGATGATATGATAAGGCTGTGTGTGTGGAAGGCTCATGTCGATATAGTGGACAAGTCTCGTCTGTTCTATAAACATTCGTTTATTAGTTGAAATCATACATCTTCTAACTGATGATGGTAAACACGGACATCTTTACTGTTCTCCTAGTTGAATCCCCAGTCCCCCAGTGACGTGTGTGCAACCCCTGGATACGTCTACCCATTCGTGCATACACGTTCACTAACTATGATTTCCCACTAGTTAATGAATGCGCAGCATTCATTAACTCTCCACTCCTAAGCTAACTCCCTTTACTGTTATATATACTTCCCCTTCTTCAAGGAGACTTTTCCACTGAAAAAGTCTCAATCCCAACTCTTAACCACTTTACTCTACGATTCTATACCACAGCTACCCAACAATTCCATATATTTCCTAACTCAAATCTCACCCTCCTATTTCATCATAGCCAAATGCTAAGCAGAGACATACATACAATATCAACAATGCAAAACTCTCTACAAAATCCGTTATAAAGTTCTCCACAAAAACTCTCTACAAAACTCTCTATAAGCGAACTGCTTTTAAAGTGTCCATCTAAATTATGATTGACAAAAATTGAAGATATTTCCCTTATCTTTTTCTCACTTATTCACATTCTCGCTATTCCAGGATAGACAGAAAAGTTTAGTTAAGTTGGTTAGGTGCGCACCTAAAAAAAATAGAAAGTAAGGAAAAAGTAAGAAGTAATCACATTTCTCTTCCCATGCATTCTCAAAACTTTATAAAAATAAAGTTTCTAAAATTTATCTTCATTTCCGTCAATAATAATTGTTGTTATCAAAAAGTTGATCCAAAACTACAACCCTTTTGTATTATTCACCTCGTCAAATTCAACCATTCCTTCAATACCTCCAAATTATTAGTATACTGTTACGTACAGTCTTCTTCTTCCAGTGTCCACTTATTTAAATGCCAAAATTCAACCTGGCATTCCCCCCCATATTCTCCCATTAAACGCTGTTCAACCCAGCTCCTATTTCAATCCATGTATTTACAATACGAACCGTCTAATGTAGTCCCTAATTCAATCCCCCATTTTAACTCTTTCTAAGCCACATGTAATTATCAATTGTTGCTGATACCCCCAGCCACTTTTAAATATACTCCTCCATTACAACATACTGAGTCACTTCGCTAATCACCACAACTTCCCCCTTAACTCAATCATGTTTCACCCTCAATTTCTATTTATAAACGTTATATACGTTAAACAACTCAACTTTAAGTCGTCTGTTTCACATTTTCTGTAAGTTCCCAAAAACAACTCTTCATTTTTCCCATAACTGAACGTCAAGCTAGGAATCATTTTAAATACACCCAGGATAACTCAATAAAAGCAAAGTTAAATTATCCTCACATTTTATAAAGAACAATTGAAGTCAAACAACAGACTAAACAATATCAACCCCCTCATTCTTTGACATCATCTTTATCCCCACACATTAATCATATTAAACATATGTGATGAAATGAAAGACCATATATATAGATACATATTATGACTACTAATCAATTATTTTCCGTCTAAGAAAAACTCAACACTTCAACTTAAAAATCAAAATGATAATAAAGCACATATCAATAAGTCTTAACTTACTACAACATTATGTCTACTCATCCCGACAACTCTTGACTAAGTTATTTGCCAACTTCCTTCCTTAGAAATTCAGAAATACCGTGTCTAACTTCTTCTTCTATCTGCAATCTGCAGAATATTCTACCACGCTATTTATCCCTTCTCCATTTTCTTAATAGCTTCAATTTTTTTTCTATAAGTGCAATATCTACATCAATGTCGTCATCCTCCTGAGGAGAACTATCTTCTTTCATATCAGCATCTTCATCAGTTTCTGACTTTTCATCCATCTCTTGTTCCGCATCTGTATAGCCATTACTAGCAACCGCTAATCTCTTCCTTTCTAAATCCAATCTAATTTTTCTGTCTTGACGTCTTAATAAATTTTCAAACAGTGGCATATCTTCATCACTTGAAGAATTCACTCTAAATTTCCTTTGCCTCTTAATTTCTTTTTCTTTCTGTCTATCTAACTTTCTTTTGTGTCTTGTATTCATAAATGGAGCTTCTATTTTTTCCTTGATTGATTCTTCACTATTATAACCGTCATACGTGTTGTTTTCCTCTGTCATGACTGTTTTTGGTATTGTTTCTTCTTGTTCAGCCGTAGTAGATGCTGTTGTTACTTGTTTCCCATTCTCTATAGGTATTGGATATTCCGTTTGTCTGACAATCTGTCCATCTGACAATATTTCTTCTGAATAATAATAATTATTATTATTCTCTGCATCTTTTTCCTCATTATCCCGTCTTAAGTGCTCTACATGTGAACGTGCAACATGCCCTGTAACTTGATTCTTAATAGTATATAATACTGGACCCTTTTTTCTAAAATATAATATCCCGGCACCCAATGAGCATCAAACTTAGAATTTTTCCTATGTTTTTTGTAATAAACTCTATCACCTATGTTGAACTCTTGTAAGTGTGCATTTTTATTTGTGTATTTCTTCTGTCTTTCTCGAGCCTTAATTATATTATTTCTTAAACGTATATGTGCTTTGTGCATTTCTTGCAACCTTGTTTCCTGAAAATCTTCCCCCATATATTTTCTCCTAGGCTTTAATAAATTGTCAATTGGTAATATTGGTTCTCTCCCATGTACTAGGTAAAATGGTGAGAAACCTGTTCCTTCATTTTGGTGTGTACGGATCGCCCCTAATGCTATTCCCAAATAAAGATCCCAATCCATATCGTGTTCTTCTACATTTTTCGCTAGTATGTTGTATAATGTCCTATGTTGTCGCTCATTTTTGGCATTCGAAGATGGTCTGTAATATGAAGTCTTAATGTGTTTTATATTCAAATCTTTTACCAATTTCTCAAACTTTCTATTTACAAATTCTTTCCCATTGTCTGTAAGTATTATTTGTGGACACCCAAACCTTGGTATAAATTCTTGTAACAGCATATTTATAACTGAATCAGCACTCTTGTCTGGAATTGGATAAACTTCCGGCCAACGACTATATGAATCTACGATATGTAGTAGGTATACGTTTCCCGATAATGTTTTTGGATGAGGACCTGAAATATCCAAACTTACTTTCTGCATTGGAAATTGAGGAATATCGGTATCTTGTAAGGGACATTTAATTATTTTCATGTTTCTTAACCTACACTTTTCACATGCTTCAACATATTCATATACACTTTTAAATAAATTCGGCCAGTAATATTTACTGCTAATAGACTTAACTAACCTATCTCGTCCAAAATGACCATTATTATCATGATATGCCTTTAAAACTTCTCGTTCTAAATTTTTCGGAATATATTTTCTTAATCCCTCACCTTTTTCACTGATATAATATAATTGATTGTCTTCTTGTAGCTCTACAAATTTTCTTTTAAAACTATTTTCCCCTGTTTCTTTCAGTTTTCTTTTTATCTGTACTATTTTTGGATCTAATTCTTGTTCATCTTTCATATTAAATTGTGATAAACGTGGGTCTTCCGCTCTAGGTTCAGACTCTTGATCCGACGGTAAACTCTCAAAGTCTTCTCTATTTATTATGGCAGAATCTAATATATTTACTTGCCAGTTTCGATCGTCTATTTCTGGTTCTCCTTCATCTTCTGTGTTTCCTGATGACTGTGGATACGGGATTCTAGACAATAGATCGGCGCATGTATTATGTTTTCCTGAAACATATTCCACTTTAGCATTGTATCCCTGTAGATTCAATGCCCACGTTTGTATTTTCCTATTTTGTATTGGTGCTTCTAATATAGACTTTAATGGCATGTGATCAGTTCTAATAATGAAATTGGCGTTATGTAAGTAGTAATTTAGTTTTTGAAGAGCGTAGTGTATAGCATAAGCTTCTTTCTCAATAGTCGACCATTTCCTTTGAGACTTGCTAAGTTTATGAGACAAAAAATAGATTGGCCTTTCATTTTTAACCCCTGGTATTCCAGATTCTTTTCCTTCATATGGTTGAACCAAACACGCTCCTATAGCATTATCCGAAGCATCTGTGTATAATATTAACTGTTTATTCAAGTCTGGATGTGTCAATAGTGGTACCACTGTTAAGCTATTTTTTAAAAACTCGAACGCTTTTTGACAGTCATCATCCCACTTAAATCTAGCGTATTTGCCCGTTAAATTAGTAATTGGTTCTGCAATCTTCGAAAACCCTGGGACAAACCGCCTATAATACCCACAGGTTCCTATAAACGCACGCACTTCCTTTATGTTAGTTGGAGTAGGTAATTCTTTAATAGCCTTTATCTTGTCTTGGTCTGGTTTAATTCCTTCTCTATTTATAATATACCCCAAATATTTTGTTTCTGTTTTTAAAAACTGGCACTTACTAAGCTTCAATTTAACATCATGTATTCTTAATCTGTCAAATACTAATCTAATATGTTTTAAATGATCATCCACATCTCCTCCTGTAAATATCAGAATGTCGTCTATGTATGCTAATGCAAACTTTTGCATACCCTCTAATACCTCATTTATTAAGAGCATGTAGTGAGACGGAGCAGTTCGAACCCCGAATGGCATACGTAAGAATTCGTAAGAACCCATATGAGTACAAAAAGCACTCTTCTTTTGAGCGTCTTCCGACATCGGGATACACCAGAATCCTGACCTTGCGTCTAGCGTCGTGAAAATGTGGAGCCATTAAGCAACCCCAAAATATCATCAATCACCGGGAGTGGGTACGCTACATTCTTAGTGATTTTGTTCAACGCCCGATAGTCACAGCAGAACCTACTCGAACCATCAGGTTTGGCCACGATTACGACCGGAGATGACCATTCTGACTTTGATCTTGTTATTATCCCTGCTTTCAACATATCTTCTATTGCCTTTTCAACAACTTCCATATTTCTTAATGGAGTTCTATATGGTTTTAAACTAATTGGTGGATGGTCTCCCGTATCTATCTCCATTGTAACTGTTTTTGTCCTACCCAATTCTAAATCACTAACTGCAAAAACGTCTTGATTTTCTTTCACCAATTTTTCTAATATTTCTCTATTCTCCGGTAGAGCTTTTAATTGTGACAACAATTCTTGTTCTCTTGTCCTTTTATCAACTGTATCTATCTGAGATGGACGTTTCTTAAATGTATGGATCAATTCATCATTTCGTCTTTTCCAGCTTCTTTTATACTTATTTCTGACATTATTTCTAATCATGGGAGTTTCTGAATAACTATTTCCCAATATGTTTTCTTTTTCTATAGTTAACATGTTATTCTCACTATACGCTACTTTAGCGATTACACAACCTCTATATAATGTAATATTTTTTCCTGTATTATTTAGGAGCATCACTGGAAAGCTGAGATGTTTATCTAGTACTATTAACCCATCGGTGACTTCTAAGCCAGGTTCCTGTATTATTTCTCTCTCTAATTCCGTTATTTTAACTGTTTGTCCAACCGAAAAGTACGGATTTTTTTTCATTTTTGCCTGTATTAAATTAACTGTTTGTGGTTTCAAATTCATGGTCGTTTTGACTCTAACTAGTGTCGACACATGCATATCCTCTTCTAAATCTACGTAAACACCTTGGAATTTTAATTTATGCAAATAAAAAAAAAGTCTCACCCCATTTTTCAATAAAAAATCTCTACCCAATATCATATTTCTATTTAAATCCTTGACCACATGGAACATATGCCTAACATTTATCCCTCCTAATTTAAAATTTATCATCGTTTGTCCCAGCACTTCTAATTTGTGTCCAGTTACCGAATGAAGATTCTCCTGAATTCTAAATATTTTACAATTTTTTAACATTCGATATAAAAATGTTTCTTTAATCACGCTAACTTGCGCTCCCGAGTCAACTAATGTTCTAACTTTATATTTCCCTATTTCTATTATACATGAGCTAGGATCAACCATATTTAGTGACAACTGTTTTATCTCAACTTGGGGAGATAACTTCTTATATTTTTTATTTCTAAATGTCCTATTATGTTCATCATTTGGGTTTTTAATACATTGATTCATCTTTTGGATCTTACTATCTCCCCCCCCCCCCTACTGCCGATCCTGTTCAGTAAGCGGGATGCCAATTTCCCTGATTTCCTGACCTTCTAAAATTTCTCTGCACTTCTCCATAATTCCCATTTGCTGATCTACTATTTGCAGTTCTATTCTGTGTACTATTCTGAGCACCTCTATTATTTTGTGTATTCGATGGGACACGTCTGTTACCACAGAAGCGAAAAATGTGCCCACGTTGGTGGCATCCCCAACAAACCACATTTGTGTTATTTGTGTTACCCACCATGTTTCTTACAGTATTTCTCACTTGTCCTTCTCTACCTTGATTATATACGTTACTGTTTCCTTGTACCATCTGTATTTCTCCTCGTCTTCCTCTCCATCCATGTCTATACTGTCCTATTTCCATAGGTTCTTCAATTCTATCTTCCGAACTACTACCTAACTCTCGTCCTACCCTCAATCTAAACCTTCTCCTCAAGCTTTCTTCTTGTATAGCGATATCTACCGCTTGTGACAACCTTGCAGGATTCTCTCTCAATAATTTAAATTTCAGTCCATCTGACCTAATCCCATCAACAAAAATCCCCACCAACATCCGTTCCACTTCTTCAGCTCGTACATTCTGTCCCAAAAATGACTCTTCAGCTAAATTGATTAATCTATCACTGTATAGCTGTACACTTTCTGTAGTACTTTGTCTCGTTTGTCGCAACACTGAGAATGCGTGTTGTGGATCAGTAATTTCTGCGTATTTATGTGCCAGGTCGTTTTTGAATTGTTCCCAGGTTTCATCTCCTCCAGCTTCTAGTTTTCTTCTTATATGGTCAGAAACAGGACTTGTACTAGTTCTATATGCTAAATTCTTTTTATCCTCATCTGTAGCGTTCACTAGATAAGCATGTTTCTCAATAGAAATAACCCATTTCTTAAACTGGTTTGCCTGTCCATTAAATCTCTCGACATCACTGATTACACTTTGCTGTCTTAATACTGCGTCCAACTTTGATATTGCTCCACCAACTCCACTCAGTACTTGAGAAAAATCCTGGGGCTCCATCCTAAAAAATCTATAATGGAAATTACCAAGCTAATATAATATACAATTATTTTCAGACAATATTATTTTAAAGTAAGTTGCAAGAAATATTCTGTTCAATTTAGTATGTTCTTAATTAATCTAAAATTAACCATTACCCAAACTTGATGAAAAAGGTTCCAATCGAGAATCTTGCTGAAAGTGACTCCAATCGACAATCCTGATGAAAAAAATTCCAATCGAGGATCTTGATGAAAGAGGACTCTAATCGACAATCTTGATGAAAAAAATTCCAATCGAAGATCTTGATGAAAGAGGACTCTAATCGACAATCTTGATGAAAAAAATTCCAATCGAGGATCTTGATGAAAGAGGACTCTAATCGACAATCCTGATGAAAAAAATTCCAATCGAGGATCTTGATGAAAGAGGACTCTAATCGACCAACTTGAAAGGAACAGCAAAAGAAGAGCCTCTGGATTTCTCACTTCAATCGAAGTCGGTTCCTTCTAGTCGTTTTCATGCCGCTGATTGTGCTCGTCTGGACTTGAAAGTACAACGATCGAGACAATACTGACTGATTGATTGATTGCTTGATTGATTGATTGATTGACTGACTGATTGATTGATCGATTGATTGACTGATCGATTGACTGATTGATTGATCGATTGATTTTAAGCGTTGGCTAAAAACTCTGGACTTTACCTTCAGACAAGCAAGGTCACCTTCACTATAGTTCAAACGATAACGGTTAACAGTTCCAGCAAAACCAGATTTCACGGCAGCATATCTGGAACATCCATACGTTTCAAAAAAACGAGCAAGTCAACAATGGATTGATTCAAGCCTGACGATGGCCACTCTGTTTCATCACTCGGAACATTACGTGTTATGTGGCGTTCCAACAACGGTCAGTTCAAATCAACTGAAACAAATTTGACTTGAGACAAGTTAAACAGATTTAATGTCTTCACTCAGCTGAAGTGACTGTTGACGACCTTGATTCGAGAATTTCAGAAAGTAAAAATCGACCTTGATTCAACCTCTAACAGTCCAGTGAGCTGAGATCATGCTCATAAATTTTATCATTCTCGAGATTTCTCTGTTCCAATTGGAGCTGATCATTCGGGCGTAGACATAATTTATTTCCCGAGGTACAAGGTTACTTTATAAGTTGTAAGATGTATCTAGCGGTGACGACATCATTACATCATTTACAAATTTCAATGTAAAATAGCAATTCTTGACTTCTACAAAAAAAAAAACAGCGTATATCAGCGATCAAGGCCCTGTATATTGGTGAGTCAGGTATATCAAAATTATCAGTCTCTATAAAACAAGATTAGCAAACCTTCTGACCTTGACTGAGATCCCCTTAACAAACACTGAGAAATCACAACAACTACCCCTGGGCGGGCTTTCAGTTGTTGCGTCTCTTATAATTTACTTGAGAACTTCCATAACATCCGTCTCCAGACGCAGACAAAACAAATCTTCGCTTTAGTCAACAATCTTCGCGACGTCCCATGTTTGAGATCTTGAGGTCGACGGCACCAAAACAGCCTGTATAACAGTGTAGATGATATGATAAGGCTGTGTGTGTGGAAGGCTCGTGTCGATATAGTGGACAAGTCTCGTCTGTTCTATAAACATTCGTTTATTAGTTGAAATCATACATCTTCTAACTGATGATGGTAAACACGGACATCTTTACTGTTCTCCTAGTTGAATCCCCAGTCCCCCAGTGACGTGTGTGCAACCCCTGGATACGTCTACCCATTCGTGCATACACGTTCACTAACTATGATTTCCCACTAGTTAATGAATGCGCAGCATTCATTAACTCTCCACTCCTAAGCTAACTCCCTTTACTGTTATATATAGATGGAAGCACTGTATTCTCGAGCCAATCTTTAAATACATTACCATTAATCTCATTACGATAATCCATATTGTCTGTATGCTTTGATACGTACACGAGTCCAGCATTCTGTAGTAAGCCATTATGCTTACTACCAGCATCAGCTGTGACCAAACGCTGGGCAAACATCCCTGTAACTTTCCATCCACTGATTGCCATTCCGTTTTACTTGTGTGGTGCGCATTGATCCACGTCTCATCCAGATACACTATATCATAATTTTCTTTGCACATTTCCCTTATTTCACGTAGGTATATGCTTCTCATGGCTCCTAAATGCGGTTGCTCGCAAAGGATATTTCTATCTCCCTTGTACTTTCTAAAAGTGAAGCCTAATATCCTTATAATTTTCCACAAATTGTTTTGGATAGCTCTATGTTATTGTTCTTTCTCAACTAAACCCTAAGTTTTCTTACAGTCATTGTTTCTTTGGCATCCAGCATGTTTATAATAGCTCACCTTATGACATCCTTGTCAAAGATGCTTACAATTGCCTCTCTACCTACTGTCAGGGTCTTGAACTTGGCTCGCTAACCTAACAGTGTGAGACAGTACAAATACAACGTGATTTGACGTAAGACTCAACGACACATCGTTCAATGGATTTATTCACACATGAAATACGGAACGATGTTCACAACAAGATATATACTGGATGTTTCAATATACACTTACACAATACAGCTCACAACGTCTCACTCTCAAGATGTCCAGACACTCGACTCTCAGCACAGATACCACACAACGCCTTTCTCTCTTCACACGTCTGTCCGAGTCGAAGTCCCCAAGCTGTCTGCCGCTAAGGCGCAACTCGCCTCTCACCTCAGGTGACGTCACGAGGCATGCGTGCGTTTAGCGTCGTCCTTGCTTGACCGCTGGTCGCTTGTCAGCCAGCAGTCTTGCAGGCCGGTAACCACTATTCGCCTGGCGGCGTAACGAAGTTACGGCGTCCCTTCTGGGCGCTAAGTTGCCTGGCGGGCGTAACGATGTCACTGCATCATCGTCCCCTTTCTGGACTCTGACACTACCATATACTTATCACATGTTGGTTTCATTCCAGATTCTTGCACCTATCGACGAAATGACCGTTTACTCAAACTCAATGCATGCACCGTTCCTTTTTCGGGATTTGTAACAGTTTGAAACAGTATCCTGCGATCATCTTCTTGTCAAAAAATTTGTGTTCAACTTCATAGCGATACTTTGAAGTGTACACAATTTCATATTCAATCCCATTGAACAATATTCACACATTCAGATGTTAGCGATAAGTGGTAAGATTTAAAAAAAAAAAAAAAAATCAGGATTCATGAAAGTACCCACATATTGACGACACCTCTGAACAATCTCATGTTAAACTGCGCAGGGTTCTTGTCAAAAGGCCAATCCCGTGAATCAAGGGGGAAATTAACCACTCAACGCTAATGTTTCGGTGTGACGTTGTAACACTTCTAATATTGTGCATTTCATCTGTGACCCGTAAATTATATACCGCATATAAACAAACTTTGAAATCTGCTGTAAAATCTACAGAACAAAAAAAAAAATTTTGGGTGGACATAATGATATGGTTTTATGCTAAATTTCATAATTTTCCCTCAGTTGGTTACTGAGATATGGATATTTATATTGAGGCAAACAAATGTGAATGCACTATAATTAAAGGACGCTTTTTTTTCGGGCATATTGTATTTTTTTATTCACTAATTGGAACTCCAGATGTGGTACGGTCCATACCATACCGGTCGCTGTTACTTCTCAATACATTTTCTGATGTTAGGCTGCGCCGACCTGGGAGCGCAGACCAATTAAACAACAATCTTAGCAATACTAAATTGCAATACTAATTGCTTGTCTTTTTAATCTTCCTTATCGAAATCCTAACTGTTGTTCTTTTAGTACTTTCTTAATTTTATGTCCTACTAGCTGACCCGGCCCGGCTTCGCCCAGGCCCTGGAAGGGGATCTATCTATCTATCAGTCTGTCTGTCTGCTTGTTTGTCTGTCTGTCTGGCTGACCCGGCCCGGCTTCACCCAGTCCCTGGTGGGGAGCATCTCATTTAATTCATATAAGTAGTCATATAAGCTCTCCTGTTCCCGACTATCTGTCTGTCTGTCTATCTGTCTGTCTGTCTGTCTGACCCGGCCCGGCTTCACCCAGTCCCTGGTGGGGAGCATCTCATTTAATTCATATACGTAGTCATATAAGCTCTCCCGTTCCCGACTGTCTGTCTGTCTATCTGTCTGTCTGACCCGGCCCGGCTTCACCCAGTCCCTGGTGGGGAGCATGTCATTTAATTCATATAAGTAGTCAAATAAGCTTCCGTTCCCGACTATCTGTCTGTCTGTCTATCTATGTATCTAACCCGGCGTGGTTTCGCCCAGCTCCTGGCGCACAGTAACTTAAAAGAATGTCCTTCCACACACCATTCATTATTTTTAAAGAAAACTGTTTTTAATCACCGACATGACAGTTGATAAGTTCTTTAAGCAGAAAAAGATTGGTTACAATGTTATGCATTATGCATTATTTTTATGAAAACTTTGAAAATGCCTTAAAGATTATATCATTATTTATTATAACTCATATGCCTGAAAATAACTATAGACAAAGAGTTTAACAATAGTGCAAGTAAGTCCAACAATATGACTATAAAGTATATAGAAATGTTATTAAAAGTTATTCAAAACAATGTTTTCCCGTAGTGAATTTGAATAACGAAGACACAAACAATAGATTGCACGATTTATTGCCTGGCATATTTCGCTGCATCTCGTCAGGTACATACTGCAGAAATCACACAACTTACGTGAAATTAACTAGATAAATCCCTCAAGTTGAAATATACACAAATTCGCACAGTAATGTCACTACTCTACCACGGTAATTTTAAGCTGACTAACATGTCTTTCTGTTTACACAATTCTGGCTTGCGTTGATAGATCATAATTGCTTCTGCAAATTTTAACAAGCGAGTATTTTGTGTTCTAAACAACACGCGAAATGCAGTGTCTCTGGACACAACATGGCCATTGGCGACAATGTGCCTGCCGATTGAAGACGCCGGGAGCTTCCGGTGTGTCGGCTCCTCGCGGCTAGCATCTCCTGTGTGTTGTATCTTGTTGACCCATTGAGGTATGTGTTCTGACACCCGTTTGTTAAGCTGTCTCTCCGTTCGACCAATGTAAATGTTCTCTTGGAAGCATAATCAGTGAGGCCACTGCAAAAACGCTCACACCACGTGGCATGCACACTCCTCAGATGTACGGTCTACCCAAACTTCACAAGCCCGGCATCCCGCTAAGACCTATCCTGTCCATGGTTAACTCTGCACAACACCGAATGGCGAGATGGTTAGCCGAAATGTTAAAGCCAGTACGACAGTCCTTCGATCCAAAAATACTCAGAGATACATTCCAACTGGTGGAATTATTGGATACTATGGACATAAATAACAAACACATGGCATCCATGGATATAGCCTCCCTATTCACTAACGTTCCATTAGAGGAGACAGTGAAAATAATAAGGGAACGCATTGAAGACAAACAACTAAAATTAGGCATACCAACACCTATTCTGGAGAGGCTACTACTACTATGTACCGCCAACATCCAATTCAATTTTCTAACTAAGTCATACCGCCAAATTGACGGAGTGGCCATGGGGAGTCCTCTTGGTCCTATTCTAGCGGACATCTTCATGGCACACTTAGAAGAAAAGAGATCCTCAGACATCAACAACTTGGCCTTTTACCGGCGTTATGTGGACGATATACTAATTATCACCACAGACGAGCTACAAGCAACATCGTTTCAGGCCACAATGAACAAGACGCATAAAAACATCTCTCTATCTATGGAACACGAACACAACGAAGCGTTACCGTTCCTAGATATTCTAATGAGACGTAGAGCAGACGGCACAATTCAAAGATCGGTGTATCGCAAAGAAACATGGACTGGCCAATACCTAAATTTTCAGAGCTTCACACCTGTCCAGTACAAACGGGGCTTAGTACGGACCTTGTTTGACCGTGCTAGAAAGATATGCACCCAGGACACACTGACAGAGGAATTTGAAACTCTGAAGAATGTCTTAAACCTGAATGGGTACTCCACAGGATTTATAAAGCGCCATTGCCAACAGCCCAAACCCAAAGCAGACGTAACTACAGTCCCTAAACTCAAGGTATTCATCCAGCTAACCTTTCGAGGGGATGACGTAATGCAACGTCTACAAGACCGGCTTACTACAGCAGTAGGTCGAACATTCTGTGCGGCAACTCCAGTCATTAGATGTAAAACCGTACCCATTCCTACACCAACAGTCAAAGAGCCTGTTCCTCTGTACGCCACAAACAATTGTATTTACCAATTCACATGTAGATGCCAGGCCGTTTACATTGGTCGAACGGAGAGACAGCTTAACAAACGGGTGTCAGAACACATACCTCAATGGGTCAACAAGATACAACACACAGGAAATGCTAGCCGCGAGGAGCCGACACACCGGAAGCTCCCGGCGTCTTCAATCGGCAGGCACATTGTCGCCAATGGCCATGTTGTGTCCAGAGACACTGCATTTCGCGTGTTGTTTAGAACACAAAATACTCGCTTGTTAAAATTTGCAGAAGCAATTATGATCTATCAACGCAAGCCAGAATTGTGTAAACAGAAAGACATGTTAGTCAGCTTAAAATTACCGTGGTAGATAAGTGACATTACTGTGCGAATTTGTGTATATTTCAACTTGAGGGATTTATCTAGTTAATTTCACGTAAGTTGTGTGATTTCTGCAGTATGTACCTGACGAGATGCAGCGAAATATGCCAGGCAATAAATCGTGCAATCTATTGTTTGTGTCTTCATTAAAAGTTATGCCCCTTGAAATAACTTTTCTAGAGTGAAGTCCCCCTCTATATAGAAATTATATAATGAAAATGAAAAAGTAAATGTTATTAAATAAGTAGAAGATTTTACACTAAGAAACTATTATAGTCGGTTGCACAGGAATGAAAGGAAGACGTGTAGAAAATTTCATCTCAATCGGATGTACCGTTATCGAACGCATCCAATACAAACATACAAAGCCGCATACACTCTGTTTTATAGATATAGATTCTTCGTCAAATTTTTCTTAGTATTAATTGTAAGGGAGTGATATTCAATTCCTACATCGACATTAATTTGGACTTAAACAATGATTTATGATTCTGAAAGCAATGGCAAACTACTGAACATAACATTGCCTATACATTGCTTCGTACTGCAAAGGTCAAGCAATATTAGGATATCAAGATTATGGCGCGGCACTCTTCACAATCTATTGTGTGGCACATTCATAATATCTTCTTCTTTGCGTTCATCCGGAGTGTTTTTTCAGATGTGATTGCGGTGTGTCTAGTTAGGCACCCTTGGATCGAAACCCTCAGGCCAACACATCCGACTTTTTGCGTGCATTTTTGACCAGGTTAGCATTCCTGGGAGACTCTCACTTTTGTGGTACTGTCCACCTCCCAGCTGGTAAAGTTGGAAGAGTCGGAGACTGCACGGTCATCCCTCAAATGAAGGCAGGGACAGTCCATAGCATTTTCCGCCATCCTGGGTGGCTTCCATAATTGCAGGGCCGGCACATAGCGCCCTGGTACTGGGCACACAGAGGGAATCGTCACGTCCTGCTCATGGCTGCTTTAATTCCTCACTTCAATATATTGGGCATTTCGTTCACCCCGAGCCTTTCCCGCACAAACCAAGCTGGTCTGCAGTCAGCATCCACTAAGCGAGTTTTTCGGACATGTGCTTGTCGTTGTGTCCGTCAGAGCTGTTCCAGACACGTCGGACATTCGGAAACTACCTAGTCAGAGCTGTTCCGAACAAGAGCGGCATTCGGAAACTAGGTAGTCAGAGCTGTTCCTAGCACAAGAGACAATCGGACGAGACAATTCACTCGGACGTAATTGCGTAGTGTCAATTTTTAGTTTGCCACCCGTAGGACGACACTTCCGACTTCTGGCGGGCATTTTTTAATGAGGTTAGCCTTCCTCTGGTTTCGTAGCACGTAGGACTGTTGTGATGTCGCCAACATCTCAGCTGGTCAAGATAGAACGATCAGCGACATCGAGGTCGGCCCTCAAGGGAAGGCAGGGGCAGACCTTGGGCATTCCCTTGCTATCCAAGGAGGCTTCCATAATTGCAGAGCCGGCACATATTGCTCTGAGACTGGGCTCACCCGAGGAGTTGCCACGTCCTGCTCATGGCTGCTTTAGTTCCTCACTTCCATGTGTTGGGCAACCCGTTTGCCACTGATCGCTCAAACACACACCAGGAGCGGTCAGACTGCGAGCGACATCCACTCGGTAAGCTTTTTATTTTGACTTCAGACCACGCAATAGGTCCGCTCGCCGTGCGTTCCATTTTGCGTCATTGAGACGTTCTTCCACTTTTGTCTATACTCTCTGTGAGCTGGATACAGACAGTTTTCGTAGCCATTTCCTTCGACTGAGGCACTTTTCTGACTTTTCGTACTCGCTCACCAGGTAGGCTACATGTGCTGCCGGCTCAGCACCTTACCTTCGTGCAGCAGTGGACGAGAAGCGGCCTGGCCCTCTCATCCGGGAATCTCTCATATTCCCCAGCTGAGAGCCTTCGAACATGTAATAGAACTGAGCATGTAGCTTGCTCAGTATCACGCTTCTATTATTTGGTAGGCGGGTATCGGCCTGACTCTCAGATGTGAGGGTTTGTGGCTTAGAGGCGTTCAGCCACAGCCCTCGACAGGGAGCCTTAAGAGTTTTGTCCGGACCAAGAGCGTCTGCCTTCGTGCCTTCGTGCACCTTTTTAAACTTTTGACTGCTATCCTCAGTCACCTGCAGAGCAGCAGGTTGTGTCTCTCTTAGTCTGGTCCCTATCCCATATGCTGTCCGATATGTAGTTTTTACACCCATCGGCAAGCACATGGGGTCGATGGGACACGCAAGCTCCCCCACCACGGCAAGGTGGAGACACATCGGGGGAGACATTCATAATATTATCACCATAATTGATGCTGTACACTTAGCTATAGACGTTAGCCTGCCGTCCCCATGGTCATAGATTCGAACCCGCAACATGGCGAATGTTTAAAACTGACTTGGAGTCCAATGGTCAACCCAGCCTGAAATTGGTATCAAGAAATGTCTTTGGTAGTAAAGGCGGCCGGGTGGTTCTGGCTACATCACTCACCGGCTACCGGTTGTCTACACAAATATGGATCAAGTACCTTATCTGTAAAAGGGTAATTTACTTAGTTTAGTTTAATCGATGGACCAACATCACGGCACACGGGTGTAACTCGTAAGTGCTCCGTTCTCCTAACTCAAACCTGAGTTTGGAGAAACTCAGCTCAGTGCGTGAACTCCGTAGCACCAGCGAGGTTCCTGAAATATTTTGGGTAGATTTTTAACTCAAAATTTTGCTCGGGCAGCACCGTTAGGCTACTCTTTTTCGATTTCCAACTGCCAAGGGATTTTTTTTTTACGTGCGCAACAATACACACGGGCGTCTCACTACCCAGAGACCAGGGGAAATTTTATTACTAGAAGTCCGCGTGAAAAAATCCCCGGTCCTCACCGGGGCTTGAACCCGGGACCTCCAGCACTCGAGGCGGACACCATACCTCGAGACCACGTAGCGCCCTAAATTTACTTAATTACGTCATTTACTTACCATCAGTTATCCATATTCCATAATATTCCCACAGAGGTCAGCGTAACAGAGATGTTTAACGCAACTGAAAATCTTGTGTGCTGACGACGGGATTGTGGATTCATTTCACACGCTGGCCAGGCTTAAAAGTTGACTTCTCGTTCAGAAAGCACAGGCAAACTACTGATCGTATAATTGCATGGAAAAGTTAACCTGGCGTTGATCGCAACTTCTTGCACAGGATATGTAACATTTTTATATGCCGCGATTATGATGATAATGATGATGATGATGTTACTGATAATGATGATAATAATGATGATCATGATAATGACGTTACAATAATATTATCTAGAATATGTTATTCGTGTAACAAAGAGCACTGTAGTGTACACATTTGGAACTACAAAAACAAATAGAGATTGACTCATTTCAACATACACACGTTCGCTTTCGATGAAAACAAGATTGGCTATCACTTCTATTAACATTTAATGATCTGCGGCTCAGCGGACATTTGTATTGCCCAGTTTTCAATATCTAATTAGAATCACAGAATTAATGACCCCGCGCTCGGTTCCACTGTTTACTCGTCGGGGTCATGCTGTGGTTCACGCAGTTTGATGAGTTCACCATCTGTAGCAGTCTGCGCACACGAGCATGCCATTAAATATTTACATCCCAAACACACGATAACGGTACTGTTTTTGTAATGAGGCTTAATGTGTCTTGTCATTCAGCTCATTAATAGCGAGCCGTGGCGAGCAAACATAAGGTAGAACGTATAGTTTTCTGTTGTGTCGCTGTGATGGGAAGTCTTGGTACTTAAATTATAAGGTTGATAAAAGGTGAGTTAATAACAATGATGTTTAACTGTTGTGTTTGTGTGCACATTTACACACACACACACACATGTACACAAGCACGCACGAACTCAAAGATACATATGCAGACAAGTAGGCATGAAATGTATCCATCTATGTATCCTTGCACGCGTACACACCTACCTAGTAACCTGCCTGCATATATTCCTAGATACCTACCTGAATACCTACCTACCTACCTACCTGCATGCCTGTCTGCCTCCTTGCCTACCTGTCTGCCTACTTATCTATCTGCCTATCTATATACATACCTTTCTACCTACATGGCCACCTGTATACCTACCTACATACCTGCCTACCTACTTATCTGCCAATCTATATACTTATCTACCTGCCTACCTACATACCTGGCTGTCTGCACACAAACCTACCTACCTAATTGCCTACCTACCTACCTGGCTACCTGCCTGTCTACCAACCAGCCATCCAATCAACCAACCTATCTACCTACTCACCTACCTACCTACCTACCTACCTACTTACCTACAACACACAGACACACACACACATGAGTGCACACACACACACACGCGCGCGCGCGCGCACATACCAACATACAACTGTATCACGACTCTGGTCGATCGCACCATCATGCCTCGTGTACGACACTTTTGAATCCTCGACAACAATACCAACAACTTAAGTGACAATGACGAGGTACTTCGCATCTCTAACTTTAAAATCCCCTCAAGAAAATAAAACACAGAAGAAGACCCATTAGACCACACAAAGAACACAGTTTATCCATCCAACAAAACTCTGAGAGAGTAAATAGATATGCAAAACCACGACAGACATCATGAGAACTGAATGCATACCACGCTTTTATATACACTTTCGACCTTTCTCGTTTATACTGAGTTACTCAGTGCAATACATTTATGAAAATGTAACAAAAGGATTACGCCGAGATCCCGCAGATGCAATCAATACATTCCACATAAGATATCAGACAAAGAAGAGATTCTCATACTCGTTATGATTTCACTGCAATTAAGAAAGCTCTAATGTCAAGTGCGTACTACGGTCTAGGGTGTAGGTAAAAACAAGGCGCGCGATTATAGGCATTTCTAATAAAGTACAAGCATTCGTTACCGGGTGACTGCTGAGTATAGAGGGGCTAAAATGACACGACAGAACCGAGAATATTGACAACTAACCACAATCCAGAACATCAAGGGGTGCGAAAAAGCCACAGATATCACATCATCATTATCACCATGTTGCCTGCCAGATAACCCGGAAGTTCATGTCTTTCCACAGATTTCGGTCTTTGGTTTTATGGATCATCTCTAATGATGATATTTCTCCACTCCCACCGCCTCAATCCATCCTGCATCATTTCTCTTAAACTGCCTCTGCCTCTTTTCCCGTTGATCTAGCCAGTTGTCACGATGTTCTGTGATGCATCTCTTCTCATCACATGATCAAAGAAAGCTGTTTGAGATTAGACACACACTGAAAAAAACTTGTTGATGGTATAACTGGAAAGTAATTTCTCTGGAACCCCAGAGTCAAGAGAGAGAGAGAGAGAGAGAGAGAGAGAGAGAGAGAGAGAGAGAGAGAGAGAGAGAGAGAGAGAGAGAGAGAGAGAGAGAGAGAGGCGATTTGAAGGACACGTAGGCGAACTGTAGGAGGTGGCAAAAGATAGGAGGGCTTAACATGTTGTGGTGAAGGACTAAGCTCCATTGAGATAATACCAGTCAGCAGCAGCAGAGGTAGAATCAGAATATGAAGAAAAAGCAGCAGCAGAATAAGAACAAGGTGGGGGAAGAATAAAATGATGAGAAGAAGAAGAAGTCTTTGGGTATGACATGAGAAGAGAAACCCTTGAGTATTTCGTGACAGCAGGAAAGTTATGGGAAAGAGAGTTGGGGACAGTGAGATCGAGAGAGAAGATGGAAAGATTGGCATCTTGTCATGGATGAACATCGGTATCAGAAATGATTGGGAGTAAACGAGACACAAGGCTGTGAACAGACTTGATAACCAAAGCCACACGGCATGTGACATAGGAAGTAGAAAGCCCTGTAATATTGACTTACATCCCCTCGCCTTCAAATGATGGTCGCAAATCTCTGTATATCACAGTTTTGGAACTTTTTAAGGGAAATCCGCTGCCATAAGTGCAATAAACATACATCATACCTTCTGCAGAACATGGCTCACATTAACGCCAACCGGCAAGACACGACTTTTTGTTGTCGTTTTCCCGACAGACAGAAAACAAGTAGTATCACACAATAAATCTTTATCTCAAGCCATTACCATTAATATTGGAGTACCTCAGAGGTCTATTCTTGGCCCTCTGTTATTTGCCATTTATATAAATGATCTTCCCTTATATCTGTCGTCGTCCTGCGATCTATTTGCAGATGACTGCACAGTATATACAAACGCTATTGATCGTAATGTGCTAGAATTATCCTTGCAACAATAAATAGTGTAGTTAACTGAAGTCATGCAAACCGCATGCTAATTAACATTTCTAAAACCAAAATCTATGTTAATGGGAACTAGGCAAAGACTTCACACGCTAAACTCGCAGCGAACTCTACAGCTGCACATTGGTAGCATGCCTATAGAAAGTGTAACCGAGCACAAGGCACTGGGTCTTATCATAGATTAAAATCTAACCTTTAGCTCACATATTCATGCTCTAGTTAAACAAATAGCCAAAAAGTATACCAACTTGCCAAAATTAAAAATCTCCTTGACGAAAACACAAGAAAGATATTCTATACTTCCCATATATAAACACATATTGATTAATGCTCCACAATCTGGCATGGATGCTCCAAATCAATAACAAAACGCCTATATTCACTCCAGAAAAGGGCAGTGCGTTTAATTACTGGTGAAAAGCTTACCGACAATTCTAACTTTTTAACCTGCTGCCCTTCACCTTCATAATTTCACTATGCAGTGGATGTTGTGTGTTTGCGTTAATTCTGAGGTTGGCGTGTGCTCTGCAAACATGTATTCGTCTTCAATGGTTGGAAAATCAAGACGGTAGCGCATCGCCCTGCATGCTGTATCTCTTGTACATCCAAGAATAATGCGCATAGCTTCATTCTGTATCCTTTCCTCCTTTCTATCTGCTTACGGCTGAGAGTCAGGATTGTCATCGCGTACTCAAAAACAGACATGACCAGCCCCTCGTACAGAAGACATAGATGGCGCTGCTCACAGTTTGCTGCCGCCATCACCCGCATCGCTGCCAAACCCCGCTTGGCCTTTGTTATCATCTGGTCTATGTGCTCATTATAAGTAAGGCTTCGATCAAACCGTATCCCCAGGTAATTCATTGCCTACGTTCTTTCCACCGTCTCTGAACACAGCTTTACAGTTGGTGTTGGAGTGTTGACAATATGATTATTCAACGAGAACCAAGTCACTGTTGCCTTTGTTGGGTTGACCATTGCCCCAGCCTCCACACACTAAGTACTTATGCGACTGAGTTCGGTTTGTAGTTCCACAGCAACCTGATCTCTATCCTTACCCTGACGATACACTAAAACATCATCAGCATATGACAATGTCCTACCAGGTCCAGTGATCTGCTCACTGGTGATTTTCACTGTGTAGGCGTTGAACAGTACGTTGAACAGTACAGGAGATAATGGTGATTCCTGTTGTAGGCTAGGATATATTGTTGTTGGTTCCGAAGTCCAACTGCCACATCTAAAAACTACTTTCCGTTAGAAGAGGGCTGCAGCGATCCAACTAAGGAGGAATGGACTTATTTTGAGTACAAGAAGCTGAAGCATTAAACAATCCAATGGTACTCTGTTGTACGCGTCCTCAAGATCAATCGCTGCAGCAAAGATTTCAATGCCTGAGTGGAAACCATAGATATCATGGGCATAAACTGCTGCATTCGTCCAGGTTTCTCTTTTTGGACGGTACCCACCCAGGGTAAGTGGGAAAACACCTTGCCTCTCTAGCTGGCTTGATATTTTCCTGGCAATTAACTTCTCCAGCAGCTTGCCTATTGTATTCTCATGGTTATAACTCGATATCCCTGAAATTGTGTGTGGTCTTTGCCAGGCTTCGGCAAGGGAATCAGATAGCTGTATAACCACTCCTCGTTGATGCTAGCACTCCCTATACTGTTGTTGTACATGTCTGCTAGTTTCTCTAGCTCGTTGTCGGTACACATATTGATATCGTCGTATCTTATGCCATTAGGTCTTGGGGCGCTGTTTTTTTATCGTCGAAGCACAGCCTTGATTTCTTTCACTGTCACTGTGTCTTCATCCGAAGTGTTGCACCTGTCTGAGGTGACCTCCTTGGCAAGATTTCGGCCTCCCATGTCTGTCTGGTTGCTCTGCTCTAGATAGCGTTCAAAGAGGGCTTTGCCCTTGTCCTCGTCAGTCCTCTGCCAGATGAGGTAAGCACCTTGGAAGTCAGAAATGCTCTTATTCTTGACTTCCCCACTCATGCTTTTATGTAGTCGCCAGAACAATTTCAGTGACTTGTCTGTGCTTACTCTTTGACACACCTCTGCCCATTTTTCACTCTTAACCACCTTGACCAGTTTTGTTTTTGAAATAGCTAACAAGGGAACATATTATGAATTCGCAATAAATGTATCACATTTGTAAATTATTACCGATGTGGCAACACATTTATTACATTTATTCAATGGGGGCCGGTCTACTGCTCTCGCAACCAATTTATCACGTTTATCAATGCGACAGATCATTGTCGTTGCTGTTGTTAATTACACCATTCTTCGGCAAGTAATTGTCAAAAATGCAGGTATCTTTTCATGTTACAGTATTATACCGTAGCGTCATAACAATTACACCAATCGATATAATGTTGTTTTTTCCTTCCCTGATTTATGTACGCAAGCTGCAGTTTGTACCTTTGGCCTGGGGGTAAAAAATTCATGGTTTTATTAACTTTGCACATTAATAATTAGCTGGCAAGCTGGTAACAAAGAGGCATCCATTAGTTGAAAGGCGTTTGTGAAAGTGGATTTCGCTGTCGACTGAGTTGATGACAGACAAGATAAGACATCAAATAGAGTCGGTTGACCGCATATCGCACCCTGGAAAGGTGACAAGAGAGCATACTTTTCGTCAAATATATATATTTAATAACAGTTTGACGTTGCATGCAATTACAACGTTGGTAGGCGGTTGCAATGTTGGTGATAAATATTGTATTTAATGGCCGACATGACGTTTATTGCCAGGTAGAGCGATTTCATGGTCAAAATAAATCATTGGGAAAGTAAAAAAAAAATGGATACGGTACACTGTAGTGTTTTTGGAAACAGAAAAACTGCTGTGTTCTGAAATCAATAGATACAATTAAAAAGCAAAATATACTACTGTATAACGCGTGTAATATCAGGTGACTTAATGGTTAGTACGAGGAGCGGCTGGCCGAGTGGCTAGAACGCCGGATTCTCATTCGGGAGACCAAGGTTCGAATCCTCGCTAAGGTGTGGGATGTTGTTTTTCTGTCGGGGGCGAAAAGAAAAACCTAACCTGCACAGTTCGCGGCGACTGCACTAGCCAGGTGGCCTTAATTTGGATATACGGAAGAGACAGTGATTTATATATGTCATAGGGGAAATTATAACACAACAAATTAGAACTTTTTTTTTTTTGCGCTCACTCGCTTTGACCTCAAGCGTAGTTCATACACAGTATTTCTAGTAGTGATGGGCTGAATTTTGCGTGTGGATTAGATTTCCCTATTAACAGTGTCCTTCGCTATCAGGTGAACTCACTCCGACTTTAAGAGGTACTTGTGATTTATATCCCCAAGTCAAGGACGATAGGTCAACATTTTAGTCCAGCTGCCCGGTGTAGGGGTTGAACCCCTGACCTCGGCATCAGCACACCGCATGTTTAAGAACAATCGATCTTATCCACTCGGCCATGCTGACCTACATTAGGACATATTCTTCTTCTTCTTTCGTTCGCCTGAAATATGCTTACAACTGCAATGTTGTCTCTCGTATGAATCCAACAGTCTTTTTTAGTTCATTCAGCGGTCCATAGAGTTTATCTTCCACTGTTGTCTCTCTAGGCCAGAAGGTTCGCCTGGATATGTTGTAGTTTGGGCAATCCTGGAGTATGTGCTCTGCTGTCTGCGACGCCAAACCACATGTGCACATGGCTGAGTCACCAATCTTGAATTTTGTATACATGTGGTTGCGTAATTAGGACATATGATAACTGGAATGATTTGTCCAAAGAGAACGAACGAACGAACGAACGAACTTTATTTTCAAAGGGTTAAGAATTGGGCACGCCCGACAATCTGACCCTCTTTTCTCTCTGTTCTCATACATTATTTCATGCATACATCACCTACGAAGCTAATCTTAGATAACTACAGAAACAATGTGCATTATACACGTATGGGAAATGTGCATTAATCAATAATACATGACTCACTACAACTAATTGTTAACGTGACAAATATATCTAACTAGCTGACCCGGCCCGGCTTCGCCCAGGCCTTGGCGGGGATCTATCTATCTATCTATCTATCTATCTATCTATCTATCTATCTATCTATCTATCTATCTATCTATCTATCTATCTATCTATCTATCTATCTATCTATCTATCTATCTATCTATCTATCTATCTGTCTGTCTGTCTGTCTGTCTGTCTGTCTGTCTGTCTGTCTGTCTGTCTGTCTGTCTGTCTGTCTGTCTGACCCGGCTTCGTCCAGCTCCTGGTGGGGAGCATCTCATTTAATTCATATAAGTAGTCATATAAGCTCCCGTTCCCGACTATCTGTCTGTCTGTCTGTCTGTCTGACCTGGCCCGGCTTCACCCAGTCCCTGGTGGGGAGCATCTCATTTAATTCATATAAGTAGTCATATAAGCTCCCGTTCCCGACTATCTGTCTGTCTGTCTATCTGTCTGTCTGACCCGGCCCGGCTTCACCCAGTCCCTGGTGGGGAGCATTTCATTTAATTCATATAAGTAGTCATATAAGTTCCCGTTCCCGACTGTCTGTCTGTCTGTCTGTCGACCCCGCTGTCTGTCTGTCTGTCTGTCTGTCTGTCTGTCTGTCTGTCTGTCTGTCTGTCTGTCTGCCCGTCCGTCCGTCTCTCCCTCCGTCTATCCCACCCTCTCTATCGGGTCAGATCTATCTATCTATCTATCTATCTATCTATCTATCTATCTATCTAGCTAGCTAGCTAGCTAGCTAGCTATCTATAGCTTTTGATTTGATTTGATTTAATTTGATTTAGCCAGGGGACTTAACCTAAGATATAGCGATGCTACTAAAAGTTATATCCCTTTATAGAATATTTCTTATGTCAAGTCATGTAATTAAAAAATGAAATTTTAGGAAGTAAATAGATGATTGCCCCCTAAGAAACTATTACAGTTGGTTGCACTGGAATGAAAGGAAGACGTGTAGAAAATTTCATCTCAATCGGATGTACCGTTATCGAACGCAGCAAATACATCCCCAACCACAAACATACAGTCTCTTTTATAGATATAGATTTAAGTGAGCCGGTCCCCGTGGCCAAAGCCTTACGAACGTGGTTCATGAGCCGCCTACCAGGCGTTCGAAACTCAGCTGTGACCGATTTGTGCAGCAGACCGTGTCGCGTTGTGTTATAACGTGTTGGGATGGGAGATGGTCGTTCAGAAAGCAATGGAAAACTACAGAACGTAAAACTTTCCTAGTGCATCAACGACAGCTGAAAAATGCTGGTGTTGACCGCAACGTCCTGTAAGGGATATGCAACGTTTAAAAAAAAGGTAAGTGTAGCGTACCAGAATTATGGGAAATATACCCTGTACCATTACGATAATCCAATAATCCATTTTTAACTGATTAAGGGCCATAGAATTATTAACCGTCTTAAGCTACCTCTTGTATCTGCCATGGGTTTATATATCGCTGAAATGTTGTCATGGCATTTAATACTTCTTCTTCTGCTGCTGCGTTCATCTAGAGTCTTTTTGTGGATGTGATTGCGTTGTGCCTGTTTACAGCGGAGCTGCGATACTGCACCTTTAGGCCGACACATACGACTTCTCCGGGCGTTTGTTGACTGGATTAACCTTCCCGGGACATTTAATACAACATGCCTGCTACAATATTAACAACATTTAAGTAATAACTGTAACACACCTCTATTTCCCAAACCTAATTTTGATTTGACACTGAATATGTTAATTGTGCCCAAATGCTAGAAATTTCATAAATACTAGGTTGCAATGAGATGACACAGGGTGACTTGTTTAATTGTCCATATAACTTTGCTGCCACTTTTATGAAACGAATGCACTTATGTTAAGGTATTATCCCAATGTGTTGACGAACTTCCAATTTTTATATGTCTAGTATGTCCTCTAGTCTCTACTTTCTTCTAATACTTCTATGTGCACCAGTCAGTACTTGGATTGTTTGTGTACTGTCCCGCTTATTTTACGGTCTGTTCAATAGAGACTGTGACTACACTACACTACACTACACTACACTACACTACACTACACTACACTACACTACACTAGACAACACTACACTACACTACACTACACTACACCACACTACACTACACTACACTGCACTACACTACACCACACCACACTACACTACACTACACTACACTACACTACACAACACCACACTACACTACACTACACTACACTACACTACACTACACTACACTACACTACACTACACTACAGTACACTACACTACACTACACCACACTACACTACACTACACTACACAACACTACACTACACTACACTACACTACACTACTCCACATTACACTACACTACGCCACACCACGGCATACTATACTATACTATACTATACTATACTATACTATACTATACTATACTACGCCGCTACGTTATGCAATGCTATGCTATGCTATGCTATTAATATTCTTTTGTGGCTTGGCTTAATATTTTTGAAATTCAGTCCGGACAGATACATATTCATCATATTCAACGATGTCCAGTTCTCAATGGAAATTTACACTCTTAAAGTGCACCCGGACCCACCCATTTTTATTTCGTTGTCACCCGAGAGTACTAGTCCAATCCACAAAGAGGAATGCCTGTCACATCCATGAGTGTGTTACAAATGAGCAGCGTTCTTAAGAAGAAAGAGACAGCACTTACCGTCTTCTCCAAAGCGTGCTCGCCTTGCACGAATGTGGCTAGAGACAAGGGGATTGCCAGAACAGAAGCCAGTAGATCAACAACGCACAAATTGATGATAAAGATGTTCGCCATTGACCCCCGCAGTGGCGGATTGGTGACGATCACGATGATTATAAATAGGTTACCGTGAAACGCCACAAAGATGATCACTGACACCAAGACAACGGCCAGAATCTCGACACCTCGCAGCTGGTGGTCGTCCACGGCTAATTGCGCCACTGTTGCGTTGAGGGGCAGGGATGTTTGAGTCGCATGTTCGTACCCAGTGATTGTCATGGTGAGCATTGTGTATCTCCTGTAACTTTAGGTGGATATATTGGTTCCTGATTGTATTTGTGTGTATGGTTGGTTCAGTAGCTGCACTACCTATTGGTATCACTTTGCTCTTTTAGTATTATATGAGTCGGGATCTGTGGCTTTAGGGTATTCAACGCAGTTTCGCAATCCCGACAAATCGGGTTCTAAGTCAGCCACAAGCCATTTGGGAGCGGATCGTGTTGCATTGTTTGAGATGAATTGAGGTGTGTCCAAAATCTGACATCACCTTTCTGGGATATTCCTATACGTGATCCGTCCTCATCTTCAACAGCCAGCGAAGCTTTTCGTTGAATTTCATAATGTTAAGAGAGGCGGCTGTTCAAAAAGCAATGACTATATATACTGACAGTTAAATTGCCTTGGAAATCATAAACGGCCAATAAATTCTAGAGTCCGCATTCCAGCGTTCAGTAGAGAACGTGAGCTAGCGTTAACGTGGTATTATGCAGGCAGATAGTTTAAGCAATGAGCGACCATTCTAGAAAGTAAACTTTTCAAACCGCCTTTTAACATCGACGACACTATGGCTACATAAAGAAATGAAGTGTCTCCCTAAACATCGAAAACGAAATGTTGATGATTATTCCCTTTGGTGTTACACGCATAAATCAATAGTCGACAGTGGCTGGTCGTTTAACCTGGTAAAATATCAAACTCTTTCTGAACTTCGGTGCTGTCAAAATTCATCGATTTGCAGGTGGCTTCCGCTGAAACATTGAAAACGAAACGTTGATGGTTATTCTCTTTGATGCTACATTCATAAATCAGTAGTAAGCTGTGACTAATTCTTCTAAATTGGTGAAATTTCAAGTTCTTTTCCAACATCGATCCTGTCATAGTACATCGAGGAGCTGGTGGCATGCCCTGAAACAATGAAAATGAAAAGAAAAATTGTCATTTAGTGCTATTTAGTAGTTGCTGAAACAGTTTAAGTTACAAGTTAGTTTCATGTCATTTTACAGGCCGTCAAAGTCAGTCCCAGGATTTATTGGCTGTTTGTGATTTTCAAGGCAATGTTTCATGGTGTAGTTTGACACTGCTCTCTGAACGGCCGGCGCTCATTCTATTGTGAAAATCAAAAGAAAAGCGAACTACTCCCTAATCACTGACGGTTGACTTCGAACCAGGAACAGCACAGCACAAGTCAGTTAAACATTCGAACCAGGTACAATATAGCAAAGACAAATTCAGTTAAACACTCGAACTGGGTACAGTACAGTACAGCACAGCACAAGTCGTTAACATTCAAACCAGGTACATCACAGCACAAGTCAGTTAAACATTCGAACCAGGTACAGCACAGCACAGCACAGCCAAGTCAGTTAAATATTCTAACAAGGTACAGCACAGTACAGTCAAGTCACTTAAACATTCGAACCAGGTACAGCACAGCACAAGTCAGTTAAACATTCGAACAGTGTACAATACAACACAAGTCAGTTAAAAATTCGAACGCGGTACAGCACAGCACAGTCAAGTCAGTTAAACATTCGAACCCGGTACAGCACTGCACAGCGTAAGCCAGTTAAACATTCGAACCAGGTACAGCACAGCACAGCACAGCAGAGTACAAGTCAGTTAAACTTTCGAACCAGGTACAGCACAGCACAAGTCAGTTAAACATTCGAACCCGCCCATTGCCTGACTCGAATCCGTGACCACAACCGGCAGGCCAGCTCCTAGTTACAACGCTATCGCGGCTCCGCACCACTCACAGATCGGTGGTAATAGACGAACGAGGCGATGTCGTCATTTTTAGATCATTCGCTCGTTTTACGATGTGTCTTTATATTGTATTTTTCTGATCCAAACAGTTTTCACCAGCCATTGGCCAGAGACGATGACAACTAAAACAGTTTTCGTTTCATTAAAACAGGAATAACATGTTTGGCGATATATGTCACTTAAACAGTAATGGCATGTTTGGCGATATGTCACTTACTACAGTAATGGCATGTTTAGCGATATGTCACTTACAACAGTAATGGCATGATTGACGATATGTCACTTACAACAGTAATGGCATGATTGACGATATGTTACTTACAACAGTAATGGCATGATTGACGACATGTCACTTACAACAGTAATAGCATGTTTGACGATATGTTACTTACAACAGTAATGGCATGATTGACGATATGTTACTTACAACAGTAATGGCATGATTGACGATATGTCACTTACAACAGTAATAACATGTTTGGCGATATGTCACTTACAACAGTAATGGCATGATTGACGATATGTCACTTACAACAGTAATGGCATGATTGACGATATATCACTTACAACAGTAATGGCATGATTGACGATATGTCACTTACAACAGTAATAGCATGTTTGGCGATATGTCACTTACAACAGTAATAGCATGTTTGACGATATGTTACTTACAACAGTAATGGCATGATTGACGATATGTCACTTACAACAGTATTGGCATGATTGACGATATGTCACTTACAACAGTAATAACATGTTTGGCGATATGTCACTTACAACAGTAATAACATGTTTGGCGATATGTCACTTACAACAGTAATAGCATGTTTGACGATATGTTACTTACAACAGTAATGGCATGTTTGGCGATATGTCACTTACAACAGAAGGCTTCTGGTCATCAGACGCGGTCTACATTTGAACCACACGTTTTGGCCTTATATATTCTTGATATGCTGTTAGGCGGTCGAGCACCATACATATCAGCATCTTTATCAGATGTGATCATCATCATCATCATCATCATCATCATCATCATCATCATCATCATCATCATCATCATCATCATCATCATCATCATCATCGTCATCATCATCATCATCTTTAACTTTTGCCGAATAGTCCTAGGAAAGAATAGTTGACGTTCCAGCGCTTTACGGGTGGCACAGGATAGTGTCATTCCGTGCAATTGTACAATTTCGTTGATGTCGTCTTTCTACCTTCTTCGACGGCATCCTCTTATCAGATCTTCTTTGGTTACACCAATGCCGATACTGACGGGGTTGCGTTCTAACGAGATGGCAAAACTATTTGATCTTCTGTCTATTAATATATGTGGCACAGTCTGATGATCCCACTGTCTGTCTGGTAACATCATTTCTTACTCGGTCTCGGATAGTTAAGTTAGCAGATCTTCTCAGGCATCTCATCTCGAATGTGTTGATTTTGTGTCAGTGTGATTTGGATAATTTCCAAGTTTGACATTGGTAGTATAAGGTTGGTGTGAATATGTTATTAATGACCTGCCGTTTTGCGGGCATAGGTATATTTGGATGTTTCAGTATGGATGCTAGTTGATATATAAGCGCGCGTGTTTTTTAACACTTAATTTCGATTTCTCTGTCTGCTCAACCATCGTCTGTGATAATATTTTCTAGATATTTAAGTTCGTTAACATATTTCAGGGGTGTACTCTGTATTTGTACATCTAGTGGACCAGAAGATAAGGTGTTTATCATATCAATAAAATCCAGTGTATGTTCCTGATTCAAACCGCAGTTATGTGTCTCGCCACGACGCTGTTTTATGTTCGTACCACCCCATTCTTAACCCTGCGTTAGAGAGCAAAGCCGTCTGCAAACTGAACTTGAAATGTTAACTTTTAACTGATTAAATGCCATGGGCTGATTAATCGTCTTATTCAAACTTCCCGTAACTGCTACGGGCTTATAAATCAAACTATAGTTAAAATATCAATACAGTAGTTTTCTCCGCGCAACCTCTTTAATCTATATCTATAAAAGAGACTGTATGTGGCTGGCTATGTATTGGATGGGTTCGATAACGGTACATCCGATTGAGATGAAATTTTCTACACGTCTTCCTTTCATTCCTGTGCAACCGACTGTAATAGTTTCTTAGTGTAAAATCGGCTACTTACTTAATAACATTTAATATTTCATTTTTCATTGTATAATTTCTATATAGCAGGGGGACTTCACTCTAGAAAAGTTATTTCAAGGGGCATAACTTTTAATAAAATTTTTATATACTTTATAGTCATATTGTTGGACTTACTTGCACTATTGTTAAACTCTTTCTCTATAGTTATTTAGAGGCATATGAGTTATAATAAATAATGATATAATCTTTAAGGCATTTTCAAAGTTTTCATAAAAATAATGCATAATGCATAACATTGTAACCCATCTTTTTCTGCTTAAGGAAGTTATCTACGGTCATGTAGGTGGATTAAAAACAGTTTTCATTAAAAATAATGGATGGTGTGTGGAAGGACATTCTTTTAAGTTACTGTGCGCCAGGAGCTGGGCGAAACCACGCCGGGTCAGATAGATAGACAGACAGACAGACAGATAGTCGGGAACGGGAGCTTATTTGACTACTTATATGAATTAAATGAGATGCTCCCCACCAGGGACTGGGTGAAGCCGGGCCGGCTCAGACAGACAGACAGACAGATAGACAGACAGACAGACAGACAGATAGTCGGGAACGGGAGCTTATATGACTACGTATATGAATTAAATGAGATGCTCCCCACCAGGGACTGGGTGAAGCCGGGCCGGGTCAGACAGACAGACAGATAGACGGACAGACAGACAGATAGTCGGGAACGGGAGCTTATATGACTCATTGGCACCTTTCCGTCTTGACAGACGATAGTTTGGTACATTGTGCTTCAAAAAGGCTTAATAACTGTCATATGGCAATAACTACGATCCATGGCGGTGGCGAGTGTGGCTGGTAAGGCCAATTCTTGCTGCAAATGTTTGCCCACAGTAGGTGCATGTGAAAACATGGTCATTTCCACCATTTTGCACCATCTTACGTCTCTCACGCTCTGTGTGTGCTTTATCTACAATGATTTTCTCCTTTGTCTTTATTCCATTTCTGATAGTTGCCCTCCATGCAACACGTTCAGCGGCGACGTGCTCCCATTGTGCATTATCAATGGCTGTATCAATCATGTCCCGCTTACACACATCTTTGTATCGCAGTAGAGGCCGACCCTGAGATCTCCTACCCGTCTGTAATTCACCAAAAAAGATGTCCTTTGGTATTCTACCATCATCCATCCTCCTAACGTGTCCTATCCATCTAAGTCTACGAAGACTGAGCATGGAATACACCGTCACACAACCTGATCTTTCCAATACTTCAGTATTTGTGATTTTGTCTTGCCACTTAATACCAAGTATTCTTCGCAGACACCGCATATGAAAGCTGTTTAAACGTTTCTCTTGGCGTGAGTATGTTGTCCAGGTTTCACTGCCATAAAGAAGAGTACTAAGGACACAGGCTTGGTAGACGAGGACTTTTGTTTTGGCAGTAAGCTTCCTGTTCTCCCAGACTCTTTTTGCTAACATGTTCATTGTTGTTGCTGCCTTGCCAATCCTGATGTTGATTTCCTGATCGAGGGATAATTTGCTATTTACCTCTGATCCTAGATATGTAAAATGGTCTACTATCTCCAGTTCGGCGTCGTCAATAAAGATTGATGGTACACCATGTGCACCTTGTGACATAATCTGTGTCTTCTTTTTGTTAATTGTTAAACCAAATTCAGAACAAGCATTGGAGAATGCAGATAGTAGATGTTGTAATTCTTCCTCAGAGTGGGTCGTAATCGCAGCATCATCCGCAAAAAGCAACTCTCTGATTAGTACCCTGCTAATTTTGGTCTTGGCCTTCAATCTCTGAGCATTATAGAGGCCACCATCTGAGCGTGAGTGAATGTATATACCGTCATCCTGATCACGAAAGGCATATTTCAGTAGAAGTGAAAAGTATATCCCAAAGAGGGTGGGGGATAGTACACAACCTTACTTAACTCCACTCTTGATTTCAAACTCTTCTGAAGTTGAGCCATCAAACTTGATTATACCTTTAATGCCTGTGTGGAACGATTCCACAATGGACAGAAGAGTTGGTGGACAGCCAATCTTCTTTAGTGCTTTGAACAGACCCTCACGACTGACCAAATCGAATGCCTTTGTGAGGACGATGAAGGCAGTAAACAGTGGCTGATTTTGTTCCCGGCATTTTTCTTGCATCTGTCGCAATGAGAATATCATATCAATGGTAGACCGGTTCTGACGGAAGCCGCACTGTGATTCGGGGTAGACTTGAACTCCCAGGACTTGAAGTCTGCGCAGGACAATTCTGGCAAATACTTTCCCAACAATACACAGAAGTGAGATACCCCTATAGTTGTTGCAGTCGCTCCGATCTCCCTTGTTCTTGTACAGCGTTATGATGTTTGAATCTTTGAAATCCTGTGGGACTTGTCCTTCTCGCCAGCATAGCTCTATTAGTTGGTGGATCTGTAGAGCGAGGGTGTCTTGCCCACTCCTGATCACCTCTATTGGAATCCCATCCTTACCTGGAGCCTTGCCAGATGCAAGCTCATTTATAGCACACTTAACTTCTGTTATAGTGGGAAGTGTGTCCAGGTGGTCAAGAGTTGGCAGGGCTTCTTTGGCGTTGAGGGCATCATCTGCAAGCTTGGTCTCACTTGAGTAAAGCTCTAAATAGTGCTCGACCCATCTATCCATCTGCTGTTTCTTATCAGTGATGATTTCTCCAGTCAAGGTTTTCAGCGGTGCATTTCTTTTGATCATTGGACCACAGGCTTTCTTTATCCCTTCATACATGCTTCTGATGTTTCCCTTATCACTTGCGATTTGAATGGACTCACATAACTTGATCCAATAGTCATTCGCACACTGCCTGGCAGCCTTTTGTACATCCTTCCTCGCTTGCTTCAGCTCACTCAGAGTGTTACGCGTTGGTCTTTCCTTGTTTCTTAAGAGAGCTATCTTCTTTTTATCAATCAAGGGCTGCAGTATCTGGCTGTTTGCCGCAAACCAGTCCTGCCTCTTATGATCCACAATGCCGTAAACCCCTACCGCTGTTTTATAAATAGTTTCTTTAAGTTTACTCCATTTATCATTTACTATACAATTTTCTGATGTATCATTGAAAGCGTCCTCAGGTTGCTGTTGAAATTCAAAGCACTTTCCAGGATCGTGAGTGTTAATAATATTAATCCTGGGGCTAGACTTGTGTTTAGCTGTGTAGATTCTCTTTGGTCTCAGTCTAACCCTTGCAACAACCAAAGACTGATCTGTATCACAGTCAGCACTGTGGTAACTTCGAGTTAATGATGTATGGTTCAGATGTTGTCTCCGTGTGATAATGAAGTCCAGCTTATGCCAATGGCCGGATCTTGGATGTTTCCATGTGACCTTATGCATCTCTTTTGTTTTAAAAAAGGAGTTTGTAATACATAGGTCATTTCTAGTGCAATGCTCCAGCAGCCTTTGCCCATTATCATTCATGCGACCGATGTTGTATTTTCCAAGGCACACTGGCCATGAACTCGAGTCCTTGCCCACACGAGCATTGAAATCACCGAGCATATAAATGTAGTCGGATTTTGGAACTGCCTTGATCGCAAAGTCTAGCTGCTCATAGAACGTATCCTTCACATCATCAGAGGAAGTGAGTGTCGGTGCATATGCAGTGAGAATGGTGGCAAATCCACAAGAGGTTGCCAAGCGCAGTGATAATAATCTTTCATTACCTCCAGCTGGGATATCAATCATTCCCAGTAGCGAATTCTTCACTGCAAAGCCCACACCGTGTTGCCTTTTTTCTGCCTGCCCTCTTCCCTTCCAAAAAAAGGTGTAATTGTTTTCCCTGAGTGACCCTTCCTCAGCGAGGCGAGTCTCCTGCAGGCCAGCAATATCAATGTTAAGACGATTGAGTTCAGCATCAATCACAGCCGTTTTTCTCACATCGTCAATATTTGTCAAGTCAGTGGAAAATCCTGGACACATGGTTTTCACGTTCCAGGTTGCAAGCCGTAGCTTGAGGTTTCTATTATTCTTTTTATTAGTACCTGGTGCATTGGTTTTACAGCCTGCGATTCAGATTTTGTCC
>JACEFZ010027081.1:0-15413 GCA_014155875.1 Cepaea nemoralis | reverse complement strand
AAGCCATAGGCAGATCAGGATTCGAATCTGCTGCCTCCAAATTACAACTGTGCCTCTCAGAGGAAGCAAGTATACTTCGACAAGGATTCGAACAGGCTGCCTCCAAATAAAAATGACGCCTCTCTGAGGAAACAAGTGTACTTCGACACACGACCAACTACACTCTAAAACTGTGTGATGAGCGAAACTCAGTCATCATTTCAAGGCGCCAAAGTAGACATTTGTTGTGCGCATTGTTTCAAGTTTTACATTGTATAATTTGTATCTTAACTTTCATTTCTTTACCTTTCTCACTATGAGTGCACATCAATACGTGTGCATATAGTATCATGCTATTCCATGCCCTAAAGATCTTCCCAGCGAACGATGTTGTTGTGTGTTTTTTTATAAAGTTATTTGTAAACTGGTTTTCCAGTTTTACTTTGAGTTGTCTACATTTGTACCGTGCAAAATGTGAATTATTTCAATGACCGTGTACAAGACTGGTCAAAATATGAGTCTAGAAATTCACCTATACGACAGGCACATTTGTCCTCCGTAACCAAATTGTCAGTGATCTCCCCAACATACGTAATGCTGTGAGGTTCAATCGCCATGTTTACTTCTGAAGTCGGAGTGGGTTCGCTTAATGTCGAACAACACTGGTAAAAGGAAAGGTTAATCCACACGCAAATATCAGTAGATCACTAGAAAAAGTAGCACGTGAGTGGGCTATGCTTTAGTTAAAAGCGAGCGAACAAAAACAAACATATTATCAGGGTAACGAGATATTTCACGTTAAAAATACAGGACAGTATACGCAACAAACTAGACACTTGCATCGTTCGGCCAATGAAAATATTATTACCTTCTGGCGTGCCCCGAAGGTGTAATTACTTACATTGGCTTGTCATGTTAGCGTGAGAATAGACCATCCATTGTTGGCTGACATTTCTCTGCTTGGTTCAGGCGGACGAAATCAGGAAATCGACTCAGAGCGACATGTTATAAACATGTGCTTATTTGTGGGGTCAATATAAGATAATAGCTAGCGTGAAAGAGAATAGGTCACCAGACATCACTGAGCTCTGGTTTAATATATATGAAGGTCTCAGATTCTGCTAAAGGGCGTGCGAGTTTCCCCGTGATTTGGTATATTTTTTTCTCCTCCCTCTCTCTCTCTCGTCTCTCTCTCTCTCTCTCTCTCTCTCTCTCTATCTCTCAATCAATCAATCAACATCAATCAACATTCAGTCATCTTTCTCTACGACCCTTCATACATCCGTCCGTCGTCCGTCCTTCAGCAGTTCCTGCATTAGCTCCGCTTAGTTTCCCGCTGTGTCATCTGAAAAAAATGGTCGAGCTCAGTCTTCCGAGTTCATGTTCCAGGCTAGTTTCTCTGATCGTGCTCGAGTTCGGGCTTTCCTAGGGGCCCATACCAACTCTTCTTCCTGGGTAAGTCTCTTTTGACTCCCCAAACTCCAGTTTCACTTTTCCAAAAATTCCCGCTGGCCCCCCCAAGCTTCTATCCCCCAAAGCCAGTTTCTAGCTCTTTCTCATAGAAGTTCTTTCCTGGCTCTTTTCTTCCTACTATTTATTCTGCTGGAAGTCTCAATCTATTTCTATAAAATAGTCCTTCAAAATCCTCTCCTTCTCAACCCATCTTTCGGCCCTCCCCATATTTCCTGAGGGGGGGGACGTTTTTTCGGATTCCCTCTGCTGTTTCTGCAAAAAAAATGCAACCCTATGCAAAACCACGACCCAAAACAAAAAGGAAATTAATGTGACGAAGGGTTGTATATTTATATCTTGTGACAACACGGCCTGGTTTTCGGTGGTTGTCGATATATGTTAATTTGGGGTCCGTCTGTCCGTCCCCCCCCCCCCTCCGCCTGCCCGCCTGCTACCTGTCGTCGTCTGTCTGTCGTCTGTCTGTCTGTCTTCTGTCTTCTGTCTGTTGTCTGTCTGTCCGTCCGGGCCGTCGTCCGCCGTCCGTTCGTCTGTCCGTCCGTCCAACCGTCCGTCCGTCCAACCGTCCGTCCGTCCGTCCGTCCGTCTGTCTGCTTGCTTGCTTGTCTGCCTGTCTCTCCACCATACCTCCCCCCTCTTACTTTCATCCATGCGTCTCCCCTCTCTATCCTCTGCGTGCTTTCTCCTCTCTATCACTGCGTGTTTCGTCCGCTCTCTTTCTTCTTTGCCAACTCTCTCTGTCTCTCATTGTAATGTGCTAGAATCGTCCTTGACACAGGAATTAAATAATGTAGTTAACTGAAGTTATGGAAACCGCATGCAAATTAACATTCCTAAAACAAAATATACGTTAATAACAATCAGGCAAAGACTTCACATTCAAACTCACAGAGAACTCTTCAGAATAACCACACTGTGCCGAATATCAAAGTGAATGGTCATAGTCTAAGTGTTGTGGACAAATTCACCTATCTTGGCAGCACTGTGTCACAAGCTGCCACAATTGATGATGAAGTGAATGCAAGAATCTCCAAGGCCAGCGCAGCCTTTGGCAGACTGTACAAGAATGCATGGGACAGAAATGGAATAAGCCTGCAAACAAAGCTAAAGTCTACAAAGCAGTTGTATTATCCACACTGCTACTATGCTTGTGAAACCTGAACTGTTTATCAGCGACACGCTAGGAAATTAAACCACCTTCCACACAGTCTGCCTTAGGAAGTTACTGAAGATTAAATGGCAGGACAAGATCCCAGACACTGAAGTCGTAGAAAGAGTGTCCATGCCCAGTATTCACACTCTACTAATGAAGAATCAGATTCGCTGGGAAGGTCACTTTACTCGCATGCCAGATCACAGGCTCCCTAAACGAATTTTTTACGGCGAGTTGCGTTGTGGTAAACGCTCCCAAGGCGGCCAGAGGAAACGCTTTAAAGACTATGAAAATCTCACTGAATGCTTTTGGAATTCATCATGACACCTGGGAGACTGCAGCCAGAGACCGAAATTCGTGGCGTGCATCATTAAGCAAGGGTGCAGTCACTTGTGAGGCAACCAGGACTGCAAGAGCTGTGAAGAAAAGACAGAACAGAAAAACCACTGCAGAAAATCCTCCTCCAGAAACGTCAAGCATTCTTTGTCCACATTGTCAAAGAACATTTCGAGCTAATATAGGCCTTATCAGCCATCTTAGAACTCACGGCTCCATACTTTCAACACCACTGGATGAAATGAATGGTCATCATCATTCTTGATGGACAAACAACAACAACAGTTGATATTGCAAAACCGTGGCATATAAAGCGTGCCTCCCCGCCACCTGACCAAGTCCTCAGCGTCACACTCAAAAGGTCATGGTTCGTTTTCGGACTCCGTCATTGGGTTCTCGATGGTAATTCTTCAGCAGATCTGCCGAGAGCCACCGAGTTAGTTAAGATACAACCCGTTGTAATGAAGTCCATCCTCCTTGTAATGAAGTCCTTCCCCTTGTAATGAAGTCCATCCCCCTTGTAATAAAGTCCACCCCCATGTAATAAATTCCATCCCCCTTGTAATAAATTCCATCCCCCATGTAATAAATTCCATCCCCCTTGTAATTAAGTTCATCCTCCTTGTAATGAAGTTCACCTCCCTTGTAGTAGAAGGGATTACGGGCGCAATTCGTAATCCCACTTACAATGTTCTAAACACAACTGGTGAGGATAAGCAGAATGTTTTTCGGGCCTGCGTGCCAAATTCTTAACCATTTGAAAATAAAGTTTGTTTGTTCGTTCGTTCGTTCGTTCGTTCGTTCGTTCGTTCGTTCGTTCCATACCCCTTGTAATGAACCCCATGCCCCTTGTAGTGAAGTCCATCCCGCTTGTAGTGAAGTCCATCCACTTTGTAATGAAATGAAGTTCATTCCCCTTGTAATGAAGTCAACCCATCCCTCCCCCTCCCCCCTCCTGTAGTGAAATCCACCCTCCTTGCCTTCTGACCCCTGTTTAAATGACATAGGAACCGAACATTTTATCCTGTATGTATGTTTTGATACTACAGCTAAAAAATACACAAGCAATGTATTTATTAATGCTGTTGAAAGTAAGGACTTAGCACGTAAAGGAATGTCCCGTGGGCTGCGACGTCGGTTCTTGACTTAACTTGTCTCAAATACACCAATCATTATTGCACTTACTATTGGATACATCTAACCAAAACAGCAGTCGCTTTACTAACGTAACGTTACTCTCCAACTAGGTCGTGTCCACATCCTTGACCTAACGAATAGTCGGTTAACCACGTCTGCGCCCCCCTCCTCTGATTCCTTCGTTAACGTCATCCAAATGTCACCCCTTGAGTCCTTGTTAACACTTGCTATTTCCGTCCTGAAGCAGGTTTGGTCAGTCGGATATTTCAGCCGCTCGACATTAAACCACCGCGCTGGTCATCTAATGTAACAGGTGTACACGAGTTATATATAAGCTAAGGTTGTCGAGCTGCTAACTATGACTAGTACCCTAACGTCAACGCCATGTCCCTAGTGACTAGTTATTCTCGTCAACGCCATGTCCCTAGTGACTAGTTATTCTCGTCAACGCCATGCCTCTAGTGACTAGTTATTCCCGTCAACGCCATGTTCCTAGTGACTAGTTATTCTTGTCAACCCCATGTTCCTAGTGACTAGTTATTCTTGTCAACCCCATGTTCCTAGTGACTAGTTATTCTCGTCAACGCCATGCCCCTAGTGACTAGTTATTCTCGTCAACGCCATGCCACTAGTGACTAGTTATTCTCGTCAACGCCATGCCTCTAGTGACTAGTTATTCCCGTCAACGCCATGTTCCTAGTGACTAGTTATTCTTGTCAACCCCATGTTCCTAGTGACTAGTTATTCCCGTCAACGCCATGCCTCTAGTGACTAGTTATTCTCGTCAACGCCATGCCCCTAGTGACTAGTTATTCTTGTCAACGCCATGCCACTAGTGACTAGTTATTCCCGTCAACGCCATGTTCCTAGTGACTAGTTATTCTTGTCAACCCCATGTTCCTAGTGACTAGTTATTCTCGTTAACGCCATGTTCCTAGTGACTAGTTATTCTCGTCAACGCCATGTTCCTAGTGACTAGTTATTCCCGTCAACCCCATGTTCCTAGTGACTAGTTATTCCCGTCAACGCCATGTTCCTAGTGACTAGTTATTCTTGTCAACGCCATGTTCCTAGTGACTAGTTATTCTTGTCAACCCCATGTTCCTAGTGACTAGTTATTCTCGTCAACGCCATGTTCCTAGTGACTAGTTATTCCCGTCATCCCCATGTTCCTAGTGACTAGTTATTCCCGTCAACGCCATGTTCCTAGTGACTAGTTATTCTTGTCAACCCCATGTTCCTAGTGACTAGTTATTCTCGTCAACGCCATGTTCCTAGTGACTAGTTATTCTTGTCAACCCCATGTTCCTAGTGACTAGTTATTCTCGTCAACGCCATGTTCCTAGTGACTAGTTATTCTCGTCAACGCCATGTTCCTAGTGACTAGTTATTCTCGTCAACGCCATGCCCCTAGTGACTAGTTATTCCCGTCAACGCCATGTTCCTAGTGACTAGTTATTCTTGTCAACCCCATGTTCCTAGTGACTAGTTATTCTCGTCAACGCCATGTTCCTAGTGACTAGTTATTCTTGTCAACCCCATGTTCCTAGTGACTAGTTATTCTCGTCAACGCCATGTTCCTAGTGACTAGTTATTTTTGTCAACCCCATGTTCCTAGTGACTAATTATTCTCGTCAACGCCATGTTCCTAGTGACTAGTTATTCTCGTCAACGCCATGTTCCTAGTGACTAGTTATTCTTGTCAACCCCATGTTCCTAGTGACTAGTTATTCTCGTCAACGCCTTGTTCCTAGTGGCTAGTTATTCTCGTCTTCGCTATGTTCCTAGTGACTAGTTATTCTCGTCATCGCCATGTTCCTAGTGACAAGTTATTCTTGTCAACGCCATGTTCCTAGTGACTAGTTATTCTCCACCAACTATGGCCATGGACGCCTATTTCTTCAATCCTGCTCATTATATGTCTATTATAGACCTATTTTAGACGCCTTGAGGCGTACTAGGTATATGAAGCTAGCCCCATGTTTGTATAGGAATATCGACATTCGAGGGGTGATTTGGTCGATTCGAGGGGTGATCAGGTGTAAAGCCTTTAGTTCCCCAGACTTTTCTGGTACCCGTTTCAGGTAGCTAGATCAGGAAATCCAAGAGAATTTTAGAAACAAATCCGCCTTCATGTGGATTCGAACTCATGACCAAAGTGTTGACAGGCAAACATACTAGCGACAGGTCTACCTCAACTCCTTATTATATGTATCCCTCATCACATTTGTTCGCCTAATCTTATTTGATGTTTAAGATATTCTGTTCTCAGGCCGTGTTGTTGTACCCTAGATAAATTGTATACTCACATAATCACTATTAAACAGGATACGTTATATCACAGTTTTAATTAGATAAATACATTTCATTGACATTATTTGCCACCATTAGAAAAATGACAGAGTGGCACCTTGCCGTTTTGACACAGAAAGCATCTTGAGCATTGAGTTATTCTTGGAATGAATCCTTCAGCTGTTGTATTTTCTTGTTTATCGATACCTGGCGTGGTATCTCGCTGCTCAGTCGTCACCACTGCTAGCGTAGTAGGAATCTTGGAGTATGTTGGAATCCGCTCTGTCTTCAAGATTCGGATGTGGAGATTCACTTCTTGTAGCTGCTTCAAGATTTGTTCGTCTGACAGCTCCACTTGAATACCCTTGACAACCCATTTGATCGTCTGTGATTTGGTGTTTCCGACTATGGTGTCTTTCTCCTCCTTCTTCTCAGTTGTCTTGGCTCTTGTCTGTAGTGGGTTGTCGTCGGTCTCCCTCGTGGTAGCTTCAGTAGTATCTGTAGGTTCAGGTTTTTTGACGCAGCTCGCAGGCAGGTTATCTCCGCTCGTCTTCTTTACGGTTTTGTCGGCTCCCACGCTGCACATCTTGTGAGTCTGTTGTCTCTTGGTGTTGGTCTTGCCACGTTACATTTTCCTCCCCCGTATCAAGCTTCTTGAACTGTTCAGGTAACTTGTTCTTGATAGCGCTCGCAGTTGCGAAATGGGTCCGGCTCATATCCATGATTGTCCCCGCTAGATGACTTAAAACGAGCCAATGAGGTTCATGACAATGTTCTCAGTTCTATAAAGAGAAATGCCATCATGTTCACAAGTTCTATGAAGGGAAATGCCACCATGGTGTCAGTCAATTAAGGGAGATTCCAAATTACTTCCTGGATGGCGAAGTCGAGAACTTAATGTTTTAAACGCCGCTCTGGCTTCGAGTATCTACCGAATTCAGTGCGCATGTCATTACTTGTCCCGGCAGCTGACGATTGCTCTCAGTGACGGAGATCACAAAACACACATGCGATTGTGGAAGTCAAGGAGAAACTACAACATTCTTCTTTTCCAATATATATATATATATATATATATATATATATATATATATATATATATATATATATATATATATATATATATATATATATATATATATATATATCTTCTTCTCTTCTTCAGCGTTCCGAGCCATTAAGGTTCTTTTGCTGCAGATACAATCCGTCTCCATTCGTCTTTCTGGTTGACCTTCTCTTGCCAGTCATTGATTCCAAGTGCTTGTAGGTCTGTATATCTCTCCACCGTCTTCTTGGTGTGTGTGTATATATATTCCATTCTTAATGCTGGATGTTGTGGTATCATATGCCAGGCTCTCCTGCCCCAAACATCGACCATTAGCTTTGACTATGAACCCCCAGCCACTTCTCTCACCTCTTGACACCGAACCATCTGTGTAGATAATCACATCACGCGAGTGAGCATTGTCCTGAATTAGTTGCTGAATTTCCATTTCCGTGGCCCCTGCTGGCCACTCCCTGCACTCCCGGCTTAATGTGATTATAACTCTGCACAAGTCTGACTGCTCCGCTGGCACTCTGACCCACTCCTCTCCACGCCTAATGCTCTCCAGGTGGCACACCTGTCTGATCGTAACCTCCGCCTGAGCCATCCATGATTTCCCTCTTATCAGTCGCTGACCCTTAACTGCGTCCAGCGCCTCATGCAGTGGGTGGTCTGTGTCTGCAGCTACTCTGAGGTATGCCCTTCACCTTGAGCCTACCAGCAACAGTCGGCAGACCAAGGATGTAACGCATACACATTACTGGGATGTCTCTAGTGCATCCCAGAATGACCTGCTTAGCTTCGTTCTGTGTGCGCTCTAACTTCACCAGCTGACTCTCTGAGACAGTGAGCAGACCTAATCCATAATCAATTACTGAGAGGATCAAGTGCTGGTATAGTGTGAAAAGCATTCTCTGCTCTATGTCCATTGCAGCCATAGTTTTAAGTGCATTGAGTCCCTTTTGAGTTCTTGTCACGACCGTTTCCACATGGTCCTTGAAGGATAGGCTCCTGTCAAATGTGATCCCCAGATACTTCAGTTTGTTCTCTCTGCTGACATTTCTACCATCTATCGCGAGGCTTGGGACATCAGCTCTTACAATCCTGTTGTCCAGAGAGCGCCACAAAACAGCCGCCTTTTCCGGGTGGATGACAGCACTCATTTCTGTGCACCAGTCAATCCCTTTATCTACTGTCGGTTCCTAGATCAATCAATCAATCAAATCTACTGTCGCCTGTAACTCCTGGGCTGTTTGCTCCCTATCTCTCCCCTGCCTATATGCAAGAATATCATCTGCAAATGTTAGTATTCTTCCAACTCCTGGTGCTTCTAGGTTTGTAATCTTGCTCGTATACACATTAAAGAGCACCGGTGAGACTGCAGATCCCTGTGGCAGTCCCGGGGTTAACATATGTGGCTCTGAGGTCCATGCGCCCAGACGGAGAGCAACCCGACGAGAGTGCAGGACGGCTCGCAAGATAACGCTCAGTAGTTTGCCATTGCTGTCTGAGCGACCGGCTCATATACCCCGTAATGTTTTGGTGGGTAGGGATGTGTATGGGGTGTGGGGGATGTATGTGTGTGTGAGTGTGTGGGTGGTGAGATGTGTAGATAAGGGATGTGTGATTGTGGATTGGAGATCGGGGGGGGGGGGAGGGTGGCTGGCGAGTGGGTGGATGGAGGTTGTGTGGGAGGGTGAGTGTGTGTAGGTTGGGGGAGGGTGGGGATGTGTGTGTATGGGTGCGGGATGTGTGGGTGTGGGAGATTGGGTGGGTGATGTGTGTAAGTGGGGGATGTTTGGGTGGGTGCGGGTTTTGTTTGTGGGTAGGTGTGGGATATGTGAGTTGGCGGGAATATGTGTGTGTGGGTGTTGGATATGTGGTTGAGGGATGTGTGTTTGCTGAGTGGTTGGGGTGTGTGGGTGGGTGGTGGAGGATATGAGGGTGGGTATGTGTTGGTAGGTTATGGGATGGGTGGAGGATGTGTACGGGTGGGTGGGGAGATGTGTGAAGGTGGGGGATGTGTGGGTGGCTGATGGATGGGTGGATGCATGCATCTGTGCCTGGGTTTGTTTGTGGGTGGGTGAGGGATGTGTGTTGAGGGATGTGTCGTGGGTTGTAGATGTGTGTGTGTGTGGGTGGGGGAGATGGTGTATGTGGGTGTGTGTGTGGGATGTGTGGGTTGGGGTATGGGTGGATGGATGGGGGCATGTATGTGCCTGTGGGTATGTGTGTGGTTGGTCGTGGATGTGTGTGTGGAGAACATGCAGATGGATAGGGGATGGGTGGGTGGGTGGGGAATTTGTCTCATACATGGTAACATGCATTGTTTATGTTTAACACATTCATTTGACAATGTTTTTTTTCCTATGTGAATGCACTATGCACTGATGAACGAAAGATGCGTGATTGGAAGGGCCGAATGTAAGACGGGCCTGTGTGCCTAATTCGTTACCCTTTGAAAATAAAGTTCCTTCATTCGTTCGTTCATAAGTTTCCGACGCGGAGAGAACCGCTACCAATTCTCGCGCAGCGTCATGTTTCTTACGAGAGTATACGAGACTACGGAGGAAGACACACACACACACACACACACACACACACACACAAGCAACAAATCTGGAATCAAGGGATGGCATGTTCAGAAACAAACATCAGTGTTCACACTGAGCAAAAAGGAATATGGTATAACGTACATTTTTTTCACAACTTACAGGCGGTAGCCCATGATTTTGGCTTTAGCATGACCTGCGTCGAAGGATATCTATTTCGTCAATGTGAAAATATCCTCATACGGATGGTGTAAATCAACAAAGAGAGAAGTGGATCTGGCAAATGGCATAAAAGCTAATGCACACAAACAATAAACAGACACCGGTGAGTGGCACCTTACCGTCTTGACAGACGAAAGTATGTGGATTGAAATTTGGGCAAAATTCCATGTGTTGCCCATGTAGCATGTTCCCTCTCTAGGCCTTGCCTTGTTTACTCCAGAAGGAAGGATAATCAATACGTCTGGAACAAGGTAGGCTGCAGATGCTGGCGGCTCAGCATCAAACCTCCAAGAGAAGCAGGAGGTGAGTCTCATCTCCAAGAGCATGAGCTGAATGGTGGCATGACCCTCACATCCGTGGGACTTGACTTAAAGGCGTTCAGACACACACAAAACAACATACACACATTAGTTAGCTGATGGACATACGTTATCCGTATAGCCGTGTAATCTTCATTGAACATGCAGATAAAATGAATTCACTCCGGCTATGGGCTAACCGGCCAGAAGTACTTAAGCACAAAGGAGTTTGGGGTGAAAAGGTCAATCTCATTGGCAGCGATACGGGTGGCTATGGTTGAATAAACATGAAGGTGTGGTGCCTGGTTAGAGGGGTTCCAAAAGTGTTTCCTTACAAGTGAAATGAGAAAACCTACAAATTATACCAACATAAACCGATGTAATTTCTTTGCTAGATGTCATAAGGTTCAAATAGGTTTGTGTACTAGCCTGCAATGTTTTTATTATTTATTGCGTCCTCTGACGTCAACATCTGTACCCTGACATCCATATAACTTGATAGATAATGGGGAATTTATTTGCCAAATTAATTCTATGGCTTCAAGTTTTCCCTAGCGATGGACAACTCAACAAGGATATTTGGAATGATGTCATGTACGCTGGGACAACATAATATAAATATCGGTTGTCATGACACGGCGTTCACACGACCTCTGAAAAACCCCCCCCCCCCTCCCCCTCAGACACAACTGCACGCTGTGATGTAGACACTCCGGTTAACGTTCTATATTGGATCCAATTTGCACAGGTAATTCAAATACACCTTATCAGCAGAAATTGCGCAATGGGCTAGCTTTTTGCCTTTGCCAATGCACTTTACTAATGTCGGATATTATTTGTGATATTTCAGATATATCCAATCTTATTTTTTATTCTTCTTTGCCTCCTTATTCGACACCTTTTCTACTCCTTCTTTATGTCCTCTTCCTCTTCATCTTCTTTTTCTTCTTCCTTTCTTCACCTTTCTCATCTTCCTCTTCTTCTTCTTCTTCTTCTTCTTCTTCTTCTTCTTCTTCTTCTTCTTCTTCTTCTTCTTCTTCTTCTTCTTCTTCTTCTTCTTCTTCTTCTTCTTCTTCCTTTCTTCACCTTTCTCATCTTCTTCTTCTTCTTCTTCTTCTTCTTCTTCTTCTTCTTCTTCTTCTTCTTCTTCTTCTTCTTCTTCTTCTTCCTTTCTTCACCTGTCTCATCTTCTTCTTCTTCTTCTTCTTCTTCTTCTTCTTCTTCTTCTTCTTTCTTCTTCTTCTTCTTCTTCTTCTTCTTCTTCTTCTTCTTCTTCTTCTTCTTCTTCTTCTTCTTCTTCTTCTTCTTCTTCGTCTTTCTTCTTCTTCTTCTTCTTCTCTTCTTCTTCTTCTTCTTCTTCTTCTTCTTCTTCTTCTTCTTCTTCTTTCTTCTTCTTCCTTCTTCTTCTTCTTCTTCTTCTTCTTCTTCTTCTTCTTCTTCTTCTTCTTCTTCTTCTTCTTCTTCTTCTGCTTCTGCTACTGCTGCTGCTACTTCTTATTCTTCTTTTCTCTCTTCTTCTTCTCCTCTTTCTTTTCATCTATATTTTACCTCTTCTCTTCTTATTCTTCTTCTTTTTCTACTTCTTCTCTGTTTGCTGTTTCTTCGTTTTCTTCTCTTAACAAAAATGTCTAGGTTTTCACAGCCACGCAAGGTAACCCGAAGACAATTATTTTCTTGCCGGAAGCTATATGCAGAAAACGGCCGCATCCTTTGTGTAAATCCGCTCTACAATGGATACTCCATGATTAAACTGCTAGTGAAAGCAGAAATAGAGAAAGGAAGATTCGTGGCTAGAATATGACTTCACAAGTTAGCTCAATGATTATTGATTAATCATCATCAAACTTCGGACAGGGCCACAAGTGCCCCGACCTCCCCCTGAACATTTCTGCCAACGTATATCGCCTGTAGAGCCAGTTCTGTGTTGGTTAATAAAATATCATGTGCTCTTGACAAAATGTTCAAGTCTGGCGGCTTACCACTTCACTTCCATCTCCCTCATTCTTGACAAGGAAGGAGGTATCAGGTTTCCATGAAGTCATCTGTTCTTCAATGTTCTGTGTGTATATGTATGTTTTAGTCTGCTTGGCTGCCTGTCTCATAACATGCTAACATGCATTGCTTATGTTCATAGCATTCTTTTAACAAGTTTGTTTTCGTTGTGAATATAACAACACAATAAATAATTGATGCATGAAAGATGATTTATTGGAAGGGTAGAATACAAGACGGGCCTACGTGCCCAATTTGTGACCCTTTGAAAATTTTGTTCGTTCGTTCGTTCGTTCGTTCGTTAGTTCGTTCGTTCGAGCGTCTCTAATGGCGCTGATGATATCTGACATTTAGCTCACTATTGTAAGTCTCTATATATAGTAAGTAAAGTACCCGAATGACTCCGTTACCGCGTCGTTAGGCGAATTAGATATATGGTGCTTACCGCATAGTTTAGACAGATCATTGATATAGCTTTTATGACGCCGGTCCTCGTACTTTTAAAACTATTTTCTGATATTAGGTTTAGGTGGGCTAGACCTGTTGATCTCAGGTCAATGAGAAAAGTACCATGCCTCGGAAATATTCGAACACATTGTAGGCAAGCGTTCTAACGCTACCACAGCTGCCTGTTGACTTTAGTGTTGATATTAAATTATACTTTCATGTGCTTTTATTAACGTGCTGGGACGCAGAGGTGTTTCCAAGGCACCAGGGCCGGGTTATATACTGGCCAAGACCTATTGACGCGTCCTCGTCGAGCGTCCTGGGCAACAGGTCCCTTCGGGGTCCTGGCTAAAGTCAGTAGGATCGCCGATTCCTCCGAAGTCGGAGAGTGTCTGCCTGTACGGCGAGGAACCACCAGTCTGCACACCAATAAGCCAGACATGGGACAACGGATACTCACGCAAACCTCAGGTCCTGTATGACATCACACTGATGTTGGACAACAGGATGCCTTCTTCCGACATACAGGACCTCGCGTTGGAGCTCAAGCCAACGAACACAAGCAAGCAAGCAAGCATTAACGTGCTCATTTATAATCCAGTTATTATGCTTAATCGCGTATTAAACCATCACGATAAATAATTAATTGTAGATACAATTATCATCATCACCTTCCACTTCTGCCATCAAGCGCCGTTGGAAGGAATAATTTGCGTTCCAGCGACAAGTGGGCGGCACTGGATAGTGTGATGATCTTTGATGTAAAGCCAATGATGGTAGTGACACAATTATCAAAAGTCATATAATTCGTCCTCAGATTCCCTTCCCCCATCTCTCTCACCCTCTCCCCTGTCTACTCTCTCTCTCTCTCTCTCTCTCTCTCTCTCTCTCTCTCTCTCTCTCTCTCTCTATATATATATATATATATATATATATATATATGTGTGTGTGTGTGTGTGTGTGTGTGTGTGTGTGCCTCTCCGTCTGTCTCCCTTCATCTATCTGATTCAACTGACATACAAGTGTGTGTTTGCAACATGAAAATATCCGATGGCAAATAGCTTAAAATCCAATAAACTTCTGGGAAAGTTTTATTCAAAACTCGTTTAAAAAAAATCACGCACAAAACACTGTCTCAAACTTTGATATAATCTACGGAAATATAAAATGAACGGGACAGAAAGAGAATAAGCTGATTATGTGTCCTGGAATCATTGTGTAGTGACTATAACAAGCTTGAGCCTGACCTTGCACTCTTTCTGTCATATAGAGATTATCTTGTGAAAAGATTGAGTACTCAGTTCCAAATGAGCCAATGTTCTCTTCTCTTAACCTTGAAAGACATTTTTGCCTTGCGGTATCAGTGGTTGCCGAGTTTGATGTTAGCATATTATAAGGGGGAATAAATAGGAACACTTAGTGGCAACTGGCAAGATCGAATAGGAAAAAGCGGAAGGCGGAGAGATAAATATGTGAATCACTTGATCACATGGCACAATCGGGACAGAATCATTAGGTGATCCACGACTCTGGTGATGGAGTGAGATGGCGAACAATGACCGTCCACACTTACCGGCACGGCACATGCTGATTGCACAAACATAGACAGTGTCTGTATACACAATCTAGATGCTCGCCTGCATGCATGGTGGTAATGAGTTCCAATCCTCAACAAGGCGGATGTTAACAATTGAGCTAGGCTCCATGGTCGACAGCCTAACATCGGTACACGGAAATAGTTTAGGAAGCAACGGCGGCTGGTGCGAGACTAACTACACCATCCACAAATGTTCGATTTATATTTGTCTATACGCATGGGTCTCGCAACGTATTCCCCCAAGCTTTATAAAATAAGTAAAAGTGTGCTTTATTCTTGTATAATGCTAACATCCTAAAACGATAATAGTAAAAGTTACACAATTGACAAGACGCTGACATGAATAGTTAAACGTATATATGCAATTTAAAGATAGCAGTATTATTTTTTTCCCATTCGTTTGCTTTGGACTCGAGCGTAGTACTTACACACTACTTCTAGTAGTATTAGACTGAATAATCCGTGTGCATTAGCTTCCCCTAGTAACCTGTGCCCTCGCCATCATGCGAACCCCCTCCGACTTCAGAGGTTACCTGTAATTTACGTCCCCAAGTCAAGGCCGATAGATCAACATTATAGTCCAGTTGTCCGGGGTTGGGGGTTTAACCCTTACCCCGGCATCACACACCAATGTTTAAAACGCATTCTTATCCATTCGGCCATGGGACCCAATATAGCAAATGAAATACAAACAATTAGGTATATGTAGTTCCTGCGAAAAAATAGAAACTAGAAAAAGAAAAAAATGCCCTGAATGAATGTTTTGTATGCTCCAATTTGCAGGAGTACATATACCCAAAGTTTTTTATTTCATATATCATGTTAAGATGGGTTTATTTCGGGATCAATCACAAGCGTTTTTCTCACGTCGTCGATATTACCAAGACAGTGG
>JACEFZ010027080.1:0-15560 GCA_014155875.1 Cepaea nemoralis | reverse complement strand
CCTGCCTGGGGGACTTTCCTCTCTTCCAGCTGTTATTTAGGACTGCTAGTAGTTTCTTCTTTGCCTTGGTGCCTAGTCCTATTAGCATTTCATTTGTGATTCCATCCTTTCCTGGTGATTTCTTCTTTTTTAGGGTATTCATTGCCTGTTCCATTTCTTCCATTGTTAGATTTGCCATCATATATTCTGCTGCTGTCTCTGTATTTCTATGATGTGTCTGTTTGTCTTTGATTGCTTTCTTCTGTTCGGTTGTAATATCAATGTGGTTTGCATTTGCATAGTGTTCCATTAGTGCATTTGCAGCCTTTTTGCCTGTAAGCAAGGCATTTCCTTGTTTAATTGTTATTTGTTTGTTTCTAGGTCCTTCATTGTTCATGGCTTTCACTAGTTTCCATAGTTTGTTTCCATCCCTGTCAAAATTCAGGTTTTCTGTTTTTTCCCTCCAACAATCTCTTGTTGTTTGATTTACTGTTCTTTTATATTTGCTGAGATGGCTTTGAGAGAGATGTTTGCTTCAATTGTTTGTTCTCTCTCTGCTGTCTTCCTGGCATCTTCAACTTTGTCCTCCAAACTTTGTAGTTCTTCAGTCCAGTATGGTTTGTAATTTTTCCTCGCTCCTCTAGGAATGGACTCAGTGGCTGCCTGTATTATCGCTCTGTTTAGACTTTCCACCATTTGCTTTATGTTGCCATATCGTGTATTTATGTTTTCACAATATCTGTCTGTTAGTATGGCAAATCTGTCCCAATCTGCTCGTTTGTAATTCCAGCGGGGCAAGGGCTTTTGCTCCTGTGGAACATACTCCATATTCATTTCAAGCTTGATTGGTCTGTGGTCACTACCTGCTAATTGGTCCACGCACATGGCGATCGATTTTGTGGAGGATGTCTCCTGTGCAGAAAGCTAAGTCTGGAGTAGAAGTGGTAAGCCATCTTCTGGAGTAGAAGCTCGGTGTGTCATCCGCTTTGTTGAGTAGATGGAGATTTGAGTCTATTTCCCAGTCCTCCAATTCATCTCCTCTTTTGTCAGTATCTGGGTATCCCCATCTTTCTGAACGGCTATTAAAGTCTCCGACAATAATGCAGTTTGTGTCAGTTATTTTCATGTTTGAGAGTGTAAGGTCCTTATCTGCTGGCTATACAGATTGTAGATTCTTATTTTCACGTCCTTTATCATTATGTCAACACCTATAATTTCCGTTTGGTTGTCAGAGATCACAGATACTTCGCTGCAAGGTATTGTATTTCGTGTAAGTATTAGAACTCCTCCTTTGTGTCCTTCGCGGTCGAAACGTGTGGCCTGATATCCTCTGACTGAGAATTTGTGATTGGCGTTGAGGTGTGTCTCTTGAATGCATGCCACATCTATTCTATCTTTATGAAGACGATGTGTTAGGGAGTCTTTCTTCTTGTAAACTCCTTCGGCATTCCACTGTAGTATGTTGAGTGTCCGGGGTATTTGGTCAATAGCTCTTAACCTACTCCTCTGTGCCTTGACTCCACAGCACAGGGGAAGGTGACCACCAGTAGTCATGGGTGGACCCCCTCGAGGCAGGGGGCCCGGCACTATCACCGCCTGATGGGACTTCACAGTATTAGCACCATATCGATTAATTTTGATTTGTGACATCATGAATTAAGTTACGTTGCACTGCTTTGTCAAGCCTGTGGCTCAGTACATCCGATTTCGACAAGCATTTATTCGGGATGCTTTCCCTAGCCTTTGACTGTCCCCAGTCTACCTACAAGGCAGCAGGTTTCACGTTGCACTGCTTTGTCAAGCCTGTGGCTCAGTACATCCGATTTCGACAATCATGTATTTGGGGTGCTTTCCCTAGCCTTTGACTGTCCCCAGTCTACCTACAAGGCAGCAGGTTTGTGTGTCTCTTCGTCTGGTCCCTCTCCCTTGACCTGTCCGACATGGGTGGCCCTACCAGTAGCTGTGCTACCGTCGGCATAGCTCTTGGGGTCATTGGGACGCACAAGCCCCTCTACTTCGTCACGGTGGACACACAGCAGAGGGGGTTCCTGGGTTTCACCATGTACTTCCACAAACCTTTCCGCCAGCTTAGTCACAACATCAATCCGTTCCGCCCCTTGTTCTCCCAAGAAGGTTCTGAGAGGTTTCGACATTTGCTTTCGCATCTGGTCGACCTCCATCATCTCTTCGAGACTCTCATAATCCCTCTTGAATTCTGCCAAGTCCATCCATTTCTGGAGATAGGATTTCAGCCTCAGACTGTAGGCGGCGAATAGTTCTCCCGGCTCTCGTCTAGACGATCTAAACTTCTTCCTATACGTTTTTGCTGTGACTTCATAATGTTTCATCAAAGCGGCTTTCAATTCCTCATACTGATTTTCCTGTCCTGGTGGTAGGCGTCTGTAGACCTCGTAGCCCGAACCACGTAAAGACTGGGATACTTTAAGAGCCCATCTGGTTCTATCCAGTCCCATAGCGACTGCCATAGCCTCGAACCGATCCAAAAACTGGTATATCTTCTCTTTACTTTCATCAAAGACCGCCAAGGGAAACTTCATGGCATGGTAACCCTGTCCACTCATGTAGGTTGCCCCAGGTGAAGATGAACTTCCTTCTGCTGCATCTATTTCACCCTTAGTTTGTGTCTTGAGTTCTAACTCTTTCAAGCGGTATTCATGTTCCATTTCTTGTCTCCTGGCATTCTGTTCCATTTCCAGTTTCTTGGTCTCCTGGTCCATTTTCTTGGCCTCTTGTTCCATTTCCATTCGTTTGGTCTCCACCTCTATTCTTCTCACTTCCAACTCGGCCTTTCGCTCTTCTCGTTCCGCTTGACGAATCTCTCGCTCTCTTTCCTGTATATAATCAGTTAAGTCTGAACCAGCCAACCCAATTTCCTCTCCGTTTGCCCTCAGTTCGGCGGTAGTTAGTTTGGGAGTGGCCATAGTTAAAGCAGGTAAGTCAGCACGTTGAGTAAAGACACCTCAAGGCAGTAAAGAGTACTCACTATAAACAGATAATCTACCTAGAACCTATATCATTTATCTATGTCTATTAAATATAATTAATCTACAACACCCCACAGTACATCACAACCACTCTCTCATCCACAAGAGGAGATATAGGATAAAGACTTATGTAGACGTGTGACCGTGTGACTAGGTATGTAATGTGTCTTACCACCTATCCACATTCACTCTGTCTGGAACTTTCTCACTGTAAAGTCACCAGCATTAATGAAATGTTTCTACCATAAATGTAATGGCACCATATATCCAATGTACGTCCTTCCATTAAAAGTCATCAATATATACTTCTTTTTTATTCCAATCAGTATGTCCCAACATGCAGGTACTCCGCTATGCCTGTGCCAATATGCAGGTACCCCTCTATGCATATGCCATGTTATGCCTTCAGGTCATATGGGTATTCTGTATGTACGTATCCCGCTCGCTCCACCAATTTTGTCCTGTTATTTTCCCGAGAGGAGATTGGAATCAACAAGCACATCTTTAAACTTATTATCTGTTGGGATTATTGACTGACTTTGGTATACACTCCTCTCTTCTGTCTTCCCTTCCATATATCTATTTCTTTCACTCTCTCTATTATTCCCTCAACACATACTCCGACAACAGTTCCTTTCAACGATAAGATAAATGATTTATTAATAAAAACTATGTCTGGTGTATGTATGGATATTGTCTATGTAGTTGGTATGTTCTTCTAGTGTGGTTGCCAGATATGAACTCTGAATGTCTATCAGCTGTGTTGCTTCTCGCCCTTTCATTCTTCAAGATCACAGGACAGCACATCAAACAGGACAGAGCTCACCCTGGATGATCCGTATGCTTGAATCTGATGGTAAATCCGTTATTGAATGAAACAAAAACTGTTCACCACTGAGTCAAGGTACCGTAATAAAAGTCCCGTAAGTTTATGAATGCGCCTGAATCTGTTTCATGACGGTAAGTATCCAACATCGAAGAACCACCACATCATCACAGTTCTTCCTATAGTCTTTTATTACTAGCACTGTTTTACTTGTCTATTCTTTCTTCCTTATGCATACTATACGTATGTAGTTTTAAGTATCCCTGCTTGCCACAGGTTAACATCTTTTCCTTTTAAGTGTTTTAGTGGTATATTCATTTGAGCATACAGTGTTCTGTATTTGATTTAACTTTATTATTTCTTCATCTTAAAACATGTCCATGTTCTGTTTGGTTCTAAGTAAGTACTTTATTTGTTCAAGTGTAGTACTCTTCATCTCTTCTCTGCTTTCACTAGGAGACTGGAACCTGTGGAGAAGTATAACAGATCCAGTGATAAGCGTCCGCTCCTTACTACTACTTATGCAAGTGTCCTTCTCCAGCCATAATGACAAGGCTTCCGAAGTGAACACCGGCATAAGACATATGAATTCACCAAAGTCTAAACTATCCACTAATAGAAAGCCATGGTAAATGCTATTCACTCACATCTATATTCCTATGCTAAAACTATACTCTAATATACCTTATAATAATCCTAGTCTGAATTGGGAGTACTAATGCACAATAGATACACAAACGTTCTTCTGAACGCAGCACCACCCTTTTCATAATCCTTTGTCTCATGAAACCCAAGAATCACACTAAACTTCCACAAAGAGTTGCCACTCTTTATAGGTCATTTTTGCCGCATAGTCCTTGACCTTGCTTGACACCTCAAGTCCCTACTTCATTATCACCGTTAGTGGAAAATTACGGATCTGAAACTTTTCCGTTATTCATACATCCAGACCGCAATATGCTGTCCAATAATGCTGTCGGCCTTTGTCGCAAACCTATTTTTCCACGCGACAGGTTACCGGTGCTGTAGGCGACCCCTTCTGTCTTGACCTATAAACACCTGCGCCTGGTCACTCCGTTGTTGTTTACCCTTACTGCTTCGTTTGTTAACCCTTCTTCTACCTGGTTAGTCGGTGTATACAGTCGTCTATCTGGGAATCATTAACTCTCAGTATTTCACGACAGTAGTTCCATAGCGTCCTCATCTCTATCCTTACCCTGGCGATACACCAAAGCATCGTCGGCATATAACAATGTCCTACCAGGTCCAGTGATTCTCACAGTGTAGGCGTTGAACAGCACCGGAGATAATGGTGATCCCTATGGTAGGCCAGGAAATATTGTTGTTACTTCTGAAGTCCAACTGCCACATCTGTGACGAAACGCCTGCAGATCGGCAGATCTCTGCATAATATCCCTTTGAAGGGAGTGCGATGCGTTGGTCTCCCTTGAAATTAATATCAATGAATAGGGGATTTCCCTAGAAAAGTAGTGCGGGGCGGAGCTATTCTAGTTATTTATAGAAAAATCTAGAATGTTCCCGCAAGTGCGTACGTGGTAAAGATCTCTAAGTTCACGAGTGCTTCATGCAGCACGGGTTGGTGGAACTCATCGTGACTCTGGTTTTCTTCATGAATCATGAAAGTCACGCGGCCCGTGTAGGTTAGTGGAAGGCGCACTGACTTAGTCGTGGTCAGTCGCCAACCAGACCTCATCGTAGACAGATCCCAGCCAACAGGCTGATGTAATTTTGATGTCAATATTCGCGGCCAGAGCGGACATCTGCAGTCAAGTTTGTGATTGTTCAATCACAGGTTAGTTGAATACTTATTCTATTATTTAACTGTTGTCTTGATGCCGTGCCGACTTCCCCGAACGAATTAATTGCCGTCGAAAATGAGTCGTCGCGTAGCGTTACAAGTTACAGCTGGCTATCTGCATATTTAAGTAGGCTTTATCGATCAGCGATGTAATGTGTTACCTGACGGAACAAGCCGTATTCCACAGCGAGTGGTGTGTAAATAAAATAGGCCGAACGATGTGCTTTACAGTGTGTAGCAGTTACTGGTTTGGTTTATTAATTACGCATGCAAGGCGACAGTTTGTCAGTCATTACATCAACATGCTAGACGCTGTAAATAATGATAAGGTAGAGCTTATTATTAGAGATGTGTAATGTGCTTCGTGACATTAGAATTGTAACTGAATTGTTCTATCAGTGATGGTGATTTTTCGAGGAATCAAGGTGAGATCAGCCGTGGTGTATTTGCTGGGTGCAGATAGCAGTGTTATTCCGCGTAAGCAGAATGGTGTTGCATCGGTAGGATAACAGTTGATAAGAAGTATTCATGATACTATTATTACTGCTTGTTGTCATGTCCGTCCGCTAGCATGACCGTGCATGTTCCATCTTACGTTTGTCTAGGTAGCCGACTGGGAGGTAGGCCGGTACGCCCAACCTGTTAGGTTACAGGTCCGACCCAAAGCGATCGAGCATATCCGATGGTTGAACATACCCGATCGAGGGTGATGCGGCACTCCGTAATTCGAGGCCGTGGTGTCTAGATAGATCGAGGTTTGAACCTAACCGTTTCTGTCTCTAATATTCTACTCTTCGGGAACCCTGACTCGGTTCATGGAGTACTTGGAGTACTGCCGTGAAGTAGTAGTATATGAGGGGAATAACCCCCCCCCCCCTAAAAAAAGGTGGAGCCAGAGTTTGGTAGTGGAGTCTGGAGGCTTGCTACATTGGATGAAGTGACTTAAGTCGTCACGGGACAAGGTACACGGGACCCACAGTAGCTGTGGGAAAGGGTAATGGTGGATGGCCACCAAAGCTGTGCTCGACCGGCACATGTATGACTGACCTGGAGGATAGTCAGTGAATAAAAGGGCAACTCAGGATCTGGGGCAGGGATCCCAGAACTGACACGATGGCTGTGATATGAGTTTGTTATTTAAGTGTAACAATTCATGAGTTCTCCTTGGTTAATGCTATAGTAGTGAATTATCAGGAGGATAATTCATTATGGTCATATAGTTATTAATGTGTGTAATTGATCAGTCCATGGGTTAAGGGATTGGTGAATTGATGAATCTGTCAGGAAGGAGATGTCCGGCTGGACACCTTCTCGATACAGTAATCACTACACTGAAAGGGAAGTAGGTGTATATGTTGATTGATGATGGAAGGTGAAACAGGATTGGACTGGCACCAGGCGATAGATGCTTGACAGAGTCATACAGTCGACTCTGGTGCTAGGGGTCATTTATAGCCCAGAAGTGTTACTTGACTGAACAGGTGTGCTATTGCTTTTTCTAGCATCATTATGCCTATATATTATAGTGACTAAGTAGATCTATGATGTGATGATTTCATACTCATGTTGGCAGACATGAGGAATGTCTGAGAGGCAGGTGACATGGTGGAGATGCTGTTTGTCTTTGTTGTAGTTGAGTACTCACACCAACCTCTCCGTGTTTCAGGATCTGTTATTACTATACTGAAGAAGATTGAAGAGCTTCACCATGAGCTCTATGGGCCCACTCATTCCAGTGCCTATCCAGAAGTTAATTGAGGCCATACTGGGAGTGGTCGTCTGATTCTGCGAGATCAATGTTGGAAGGAGCTGAGTGCTGAATAGGTCGGTAGGTCTAGGTTAGGACCTCCGTCAAGAGTCCGACGAGTGTCATCCGATCCTGAGAGGATCCAACACTGAAACGTCTGGTGATTCTAGCCAGTGAAGCACTGGTGACATTCAACCTCAGTGTAAACCTTGGTGATTGCAAGGTCAGGAACTTTCAAGTTGAGCCCAGTGATCATTGTTAACGGTCACCATGACCTGTGTTATATGCTTCTGGCCCGGCTGGGTTATGGGACACCATGTATAATTTGATGCTTAAATAGTGTTTCTACATTGGTTACCTTTATGAAGCCAACATGTGGTCCAGTGGCCTAAGACATTGATTACATCATTGGTGGGAACACCAGAGGGACATGTGTATTAAGGTAGTGAGCTACCTCAGTCCAACGTGGTGAACTGTTGACAGGGTATGTTAAGATAGGGAGCTACCTCAGTCCAACGTGGTGAACTGTTGACAGTGTATGCTAGGTTGTGATTTATACCCATCAATCAGGGTAGTTACATGAGACTGTGTGAAGATCTATTGGTCCAAGGACATGGAAATAAGGTGAAGTGTTTAGTCACCTGATAGACTTTGCCAGTGACATTTAGTGTTCAGTGTGGAGCAACCGCTCATTGTGTAGGTGACATATCAGTGTGTGGGTCACTTAAGAGATAGAAGAGTGACCAGGCTCTTGTGTATTTTGAGACGGCGCTACATGTACTTTTTTTTTCAAGTGGGAGACCGCTAATGTTCTAGGGTCGGCCCAGACTTCATCAGGAGTGTGACGAGGGAAATAGTACGACAGCAAGGAAGGATCCTTGTTCATCGGTGCAGTGTCAGTCAGGTAGTGGTACTGCGCTTGATCAGCCCGTGATTGGTTCTCTGTGTGAAGAGGGAACTTTGGAGAGGCAGCAGACCTTGGAGTTCCAGTCCACTGGATGAGCCTGGGTGAGTCGCTACCACGACTGGACAACCGCACGAGCTATCGTCCGCCTTCATGATGAAGAATACTCATCTGCATAGCTGATCTTGTACATAATTCTTCTAGTCTGGCTTTCAGCCATCCTTCTCTGTGTTGTGGTTGACTTAGTTCAGAATTAAATTTTTGTTCTCTTAGCTATGACTTTGTGCAGTGATATGACTGGTGTCTGGTCCGAGCCCCCTTGGGGTAGGGAACCCTTGGTGAGGGAGGGGAGGTCCAGCTGTCCCGGCTTGTGTGGGGCCTGGTAGATGTAGAGTGCTATTTAGGTGGTTGGAGCAAAGGCCGGGGATAATATCTATCGTGGCAAACCAGTCCAAGCCCCGGCGGTCTTGTCACAACATCTAAAAACTTCTTTCCGTTGGAAGAGGGCTGCAGCAATCCAACTAAGGAGGAACGGACTTATCTTGAGTTCAAGAAGCTGAAGCATTAAAACATCCAATAGTACTCTGTTATACGCGTCCTCAAGATCAATCGCTGCAGCAAAGGTTTCAATGCCTGAGTGGAAACCTTCATAGACATCATGGAGAAAAACTGCTGCATTGCAAGGTTAAGGGGTAGAGACCAGAAGAAGAGAGGCACAAACCTGGTGCCTGGTAGGTAAACTGAGGATAGTCAAATCTCAGTGAAAGCAGAAACTAAATAATGCTGGTCGAAGTCCAATGTACAGAGATAGAAACTTGACGAAACATTGCAATTCTCCAAATGATGTCACAAAGTACTTAGAACATCACAAACAGCCAATACATGTTATGGCTGGTAGCGACTTCCATGTAAAGGGTGTTTTAAAACACAATAAGACTATAAGAATGTTTAAAGACAAAATAAGACTATAAGAATGTTTAAAGACAAAATAAGACTATATATATGCTGGTTGTCATGACAATGGATCTGCCTTCTTGTGTGTGTGTGTGTGTGTGTGTGTGTGTGTGTGTGTGTGTGTGTGTGTGTGTGTGTGTGTGTGTTCGTTCACTCGCTTTGAACTCAAGTGTAGTCCATACCCATGCTACTACCTCTAGTGCAAGGGACTAATTTTTGCGGGTGGATTAGCTTTCCCTATTACCATTGTCCCTCGCCATCAAGCGACGTTAAGAGGTATTTGTAATTTATACCCGCAAGTCACGGACGAGAAGTCAACATTTTAGTCCAACTGACCAGTGTACGGGTTGAACCCACTGTCTCGGCATCAGCACGCCGGAAGTTTAAGAACAAGAGCTTTCAACCATTCGGCCATACTGGCCTCCAGGATCTGAATTTCATCTTGTTTCTATCTGTTCTTCCCTTCCTCCCTTTACTTTCATGTGTCATCAAAACACGTGAATATATTTATAATGCTTTATCAATTACTTTAAGGGTTTCCTGCGTTGGTATTGCTTGTATCACGTGCTTTCAAGTGTTATAGATTTTACAAGGAGAAACAATAATGCGCATGTATGGCTGCTCCGATGACTTATGACTGAGTCAGTGACTGAGTAATTGACTGAGAAAGAAAATGAGGTAATGAATGTATGACTTCAGCAGTGATGTGCGTCGTTGTAGCACAGAGCATGACTTCACAATGCTGAGAGTGAAGGTATTACACGAGAGAGAGAGAGAGAGAGAGAGAGAGAGAGAGAGAGAGAGAGAGAGAGAGAGAGAGAGAGAGAGAGAGAGAGAAATAGAGAAATAGAGAGAAAGTAGGAGATTGAGGAAGGAAAGGGATAGAGAAAGGACAGAGATAGAGAGACTGAGGAAGGAGAGAGGTACAGAGAGACGTGTCGAGTTATCCATCCATCCATCCATCATGTGCTATGCCGGTAAGCGTGGGCGGTCATGTTCTGTCATCTCACTCGATCATCAGAGTCGTGGATCAGCTCAGTGTTTCTGTCTCGACCATGACACGTGGCCAAGCCATCCAGGTATTTAATTTTTGGTCTTCCCCTTGGTCTGTTCCCTTCGATCTTGCCAGTTGTCACCATGCAGCTTTCCGCTGGATATAGAACACGATACATACACACATTGTGATTGTAACTGACTCAGAAAGCATGCTGAGGAGGATGAGAACAGGCAAGCGTCGTGCAGAGTGGCTTCTTTCGCTTCGGTGGTCACGGGTAGCAAGCATCACCTGGATCTTTTCTCCTGGGCATGCTGGTGTGCTGGGGAATGAACAGGCGGACAGATTGGCTGGCTTGGCAAAACTTGGTGGAGTATTCTTCTTCTTCTTTTCGTTCATCCGGAGTGTTTTTTCAGATGTGATTGCGGTGTGCGTTAGGCACCCTTGGGTTGAAAACCCTTAGGTCACACATCCGGCTTTCGCGTGCATTTTTGACCAGGTTAGCAATCCTGGGAGACTCTCACTTTTGTGGTACCGTCCACATCCCAGCTGGTCAAGTTCGAACAGTCGAGGACTTCGGTCATCCCTCAAGAGAAGGAAGGCACAGTCCATAGCATTTTCCGCCATCCTAGGTTGCTTCCATAGTTGCAGGGCCGACACATAGCGCCCTGATACTGGGCTCACCGAGGGAATAGTCACGTCATGCTCATGGCTGCTTTAATTCCTCACTTCAATATATTGGGCTTCTCGTTCGCCCCGGGCCGTTCCCGCACAAACCAGACAGGTCTGCAGAAGGTATTCACTCAGCGAGTTGTCGCACATGTGCTTGTCGTTGCGCCCGTCAGAGCTGTTTCAGGCACGACAGACATTCGGAAAACTACCTAGTCAGAGCTGTTCCGAACAAGAGCGGCATTCGGAAACTAGGTAGTCAGAGCTGTTCCTAGCACGGGAGACATTCGGACGAGACATTTCACTCGGACGTAAATGCGTAGTGTCAATTTTTAGTTTGCCACCCGTAGGACGACACTTCCGGCGGGCATTTTTTAGTGAGGTTAGCCTTCCTCTGGTTTCGAGACACGTTAGACTGTTGTAATGTCACCCACATCTCAGCTGGTCAAGATAGAACGATCAACGATATCGTGGTCTGCCCTCAAGGGAAGGCAGGGGCAGACCATGGGCATTATCTCGCTATCCAAGGAGGCTTCCATAATTGCAGAGCCGGCACATATTGCTCTGAGACTGGGCTCACCCAAGGAGTTTCCTCGTCCTGCTCATGGCTGCTTTAGTTCCTCACTTCCATGTGTTGGGCATCCCACTTGCCACTGATCGCTCAATCACACACCAGGAGCGGTCAGACTGCGAGTGACATCCACTCGTAAGCTTTTGCTTGTGACTTCAGACCACGCAATAGGTTCGCTCGCCGTGCGTTCCATTTCGCGTTGATGAGACATTCTTCTACTTTTGTCTACACTCTCTATGAGTTAGATACAGACAGTTTCCGTAACCCTTCGACTGGGGCACTTTTCTGACTTTTTTGTACTCGCTCACGAGGCCGGCTGCATGTGCTGCCGGCTCAGCACCTTACCTTCGTGCAGCAGTGAACGGGAAACGGCCAGCCCTTTCATCCGGGAATCTCTCATATCCCCCAGCTGAGAGCCTTCGAACATGTATCAGACCTGAGCATGTAGCTTGCTCAGTATCATGTTTCTATTTTCCGGTAGACGGGTATCGGCCTGGCTCTCAGATCCGAGGGTTTGTGGCTTAGAGGCGTTCAGCCACAGCCCTCGACAGTGAACCTTAAGAGTTTCCGGTAGACTGGTATCGGCCTGGCTCTCAGATCCGAGGGTTTGTGGCTTAGAGGCGTTCAGCCACAGCACTCGACAGGGAGCCTTAAGAGTTTTGTCCGGACCAAAAACGTCTGCCTTCGTGCACCTTTTAAACTTTTGACTGTTATCCTCAGTCTATACCTGCAGAGCAGCAGGTTGTGTCTCTCTTAGTCTGGTCCCTATCCCATAAGCTGTCCGATATGTAGTTTTTCATCCATCGGCAAGCAAATGGGGTCGATGGGACACGCAAGCTCCCCCACCACGTCAAGGTGGAGACACATCGGGGGAGGGTGGAGTATTGATGCATGACAAAACAGACGTGGTTGTGGGAGCACGTGTACACCTCGGAGGAGCAAATGGATCACCATAGTCTGGTAATAATGAGGCAGCGAGGTGTGACGAGGGGATCTGGCCGACGATCGACGCTCAGAGGAAAGGCGAGACGGACATATAATCAGATTGCTACTGGAACTATTAGGGTTGGAACTCTTCGCTGGCTGCTGAGGATGGGGACGGAGCGCTTATGGGAATGTCCCGAATGCTGTGATGTCGGTTCCTAAATCAATCATAACATGCCCAAACAATTTTGACTGTCTTCATCTAATGTCTCTAATCAGTTTACGATCTTCATTTGTTTCTTGAAGGACTTGCTCATTGGTTTTCTGTCTGTCTGTCTGTCCATGGTATTCTTTGCATTTTCCTCAGAAACCACATTTCCAAAGCCATCAGATGTCCTTCAGCTTGTCTGCTTATTGTCCACGCCTCACATATATAAAAAAGTACAGGTTCTTTGTAGCACTTCAACATTCCTTTCCTCGTTTCAATTGGTATCTTTTTATTGGCTTGCGTTAACATATATATATATATATATATATATATATATATATATATATATATATATATATATATATATATATATATATATATATATATATATATATATATACACATATGAGGGTAAGTTATTAAGTAAGTCACAAATGGTTGTAGAAAAATAACTACACATGATAACAACTTGAAACCAGTTTATTTTTATACATACATTGTCCCTTTATTTCTCAACATAATTTCCACCAACATTGATGCACTTATCCCATCGTTTTATCAGTCCTCCCAAACCGTATGGACTACGTACGCTTTACTTCAAAGAGAAAAAACCTACATTCAATGTTTTGTTTCACAAACTCCCTGAGTTTGCACTTTTTCATCTAACTTTTGAGTTGCGACACCCACTTCCCGTCCTACAGTAATTCCATGACATATTTTCCACATTATGAATGGTCCAAGTCAACCATCGACAATTACACTAATCGTTGAAGAAACACTACATACACCGTTTTTATATAACATTTATGATGTTAATGTCCAGTTTATTTACATATTTGCTCTTGTAAGAAGAAACGCCCACTCAGAATGCAGTACTCAAAAACCCTTTTGACAATGTAATGTTTAAACTGCCATTAGACAACACAGCTAAGCCCATTGTAAACTGAAACGTAATAGCTGTTCCGTAGGTGTAAATTATTGTCATAAGTATGGTAATTTGTCTTCAACGCATGTAAATAGTGCATTTGTGGCACAAAGAAAGTAGAGATAATCTATAGGGCTAAGGGCACCGTAATAATAGTTCCTGTAATAAACTATTTACTGTTGACATAATCGGGGTAAATTGCCTTTGTGAACAGTAATAAATGCGCGGAAACCATAACCGGATATTGTTGAATAACGGGGGTGTGTCATTGATGGACCGCAGTTGAGTGGTCAATAATGCTTGAGTTTGTCAGTAGTAGCAGAGATTCAAGCCACATTTTAAGACAACGAGGGAGATGGTTAGTCAGTTATTAACTCACCGGAAGATGAAAACATGTTTTTAAAAAATCGATTAAAAAGGAAATAGGTCATGGCTCCGGGTTTTATCCTATTTGGCAAGGTCTTTTTCCGCAAGGCTGTTTGCCGAAACCGTCGCACAAAATACAAACTCCGCAGCGCCAGCGACGACCGACGGGAGTAAACTGCAATAGTGAACAGAATTTCGTAACACGGAATCGAACCCACAACCTGTGATATACTAAAATAAAATTGTCTCGAAGCAGGGACGTGCGATGAATCTGTGGTATATTAGGACCTTTCCATTTGTGTAGGCCGTAGTGCACGCGGGAATAAGTTGTCAGTCTTTCCCTCTTTTAGCAAGCGAGGAGCCAACTTATCGAACCCTCCTCCCCCCTCTGCCGTGCGTCCACCTTGACGAGGTAGAGGGGCTTGTGCGTTCCAATGACCCCAAGAGCTATGCCGACGGTAGCACAGCTACTGGTAGGGTCACCCATGTCGGACAGGTCAAGGGAGAGGGACCAGACGAAGTGACGCACAAACCTGCTGCCTTGTAGGTAGACTGGGGACAGTCAAAGGCTAGGGAAAGCATCCCGAAAAATGCTTGTCGAAATCGGATGTACTGAGCCACAGGCTTGACAAAGAAGTGCAACGTAACTTTATCATTTCATGATGCCACAGATGAAAATTAATCGTTATGGTGCTAATCCCGTGAAGTCCCATCAGGCGGTGATAGTGCCGGGCCCCCTGCCTCGAGGGGGTCCACCCATGACTACTGGTGGTCACCTTCCCCTGTGCTGTGGAGTCAAGGCACAGAGGAGTAGGTTAAGAGCTATTGACCAAATACCAAGGACACTCAACATACTACAGTGGAATGCCGAAGGAGTTTATAACAAGAAAGAATCCCTGACACAGCGTCTTCATAAAGATAGAATAGATGTGGCATGCATTCAAGAGACACACCTCAACGCCAAGCGCAAATTTCCAGTCAGGGGATATCAGGCCACACGTTTCGACCGCGAAGGACATAAAGGAGGAGTTCTAATGCTTACACGAAATACAATACCTTGCAGCGAAGTATCCGTGATCTCTGACAACCAAACAGAAATTATAGGTGTTGATATAATGATATAGGACGTGAAAATAAGAATTTACAATCTTTATAGCCCAGCTGATAAGGATCTTACACTCTCAAACATGAAAATAACTGACACAAATTGCATTATTGTCGGAGACTTTAATAGCCGTTCAGAAAGATGGGGATACCCAGATACTGACAAAAGAGGAGATGAAGTGGAGGACTGGGAAATAGACTCAAATCTCCATCTACTCAACAAAGCGGATGACACACCAAGCTTCTACTCCAGAAGATGGATTACCACTTCTACTCCAGACTTAGCTTCTGCACAGGGGACATCCTCCACAAAAATCGACCGCCATGTGGCTGGACCAATTAGCAGGTAGTGACCACAGACCAATCAAGCTTGTAATGAATATGGAGTATGTTCCACAGGAGCAAAAGCCCTTGCCCCGCTGGAATTACAAACGAGCAGATTGGGACAGATTTGCCACACTAACAGACAAATATTGTAACACATAAACACACGATATGGCAACATGAAGCAAATGGTGGAAAGTCTAAACAGAGCGATAATACAGGCAGCCACTGAGTCCTTCCA
>JACEFZ010027079.1:0-15849 GCA_014155875.1 Cepaea nemoralis | reverse complement strand
TTCGCCTCCCCTCCATTATTTTCCATTCCTGTGTTGATACAAGTATATTTGCCTGGTTTCCCAATTTTGTACACATTCCATTCCCGTGTTGATGCCTCTCTCGCTCTCTCTCTCTCTCTCTCTCTCTCTCTCTCTCTCTCTCTCTCTCTCTCTCTCTCTCTCTCTCTCTCTCTCTCTCTCTCTCTCTCTCTCTCCCTCTCTCTCTCTCTCTCTCTCTTTCTCTCTCTCTCTCTATGTTTAACTAACTTTGTCCACATTCCATTCTTGTTTTTATATCTCTGTGTGTTCAACCAGCTTTGTCCACATTCCACTATTGTGTTTATATCTCTATGTGTTCTACCAACTTTGTCCACATTCCATTCTTGTGTTTATATCTCTGTGTGTTCAAATAACTTTGTCCACATTCCACTAGTGTTTTTATGTCTCTATGTGTTCTACCAAATTGTCCACATTCCACTATTGTGTTTATATCTCTATGTGTTCTACCAACTTTATCCACATTCCATTCTTGTGTTTATATATCTATGTGTTCTACCAACTTTGTCTAAATTCCATTATTGTGTTTATATCTCTGTGTGTTCTACCAACTTTGTCTACATAACATTATTGTGTTTATATCTCTGTGTGTTCCAACAACTTTGTCCACATTCCATTATTGTGTTTATATCTCTGTGTGTTCCAACAACTTTGTCCACATTCCACTATTGTGTTTATATCTCTATGTGTTCTACCAACTTTGTCCAAATTCCATCCCTGTGTTTATATCTCTGTGTGTTCCACCAACTTTGTCCACATTCCACTATTGTGTTTATATCTCTGTGTGTTCAACTAACTTTGTCCACATTCCATTATTGTGTTTATATCTCTGTGTGTTCTACCAACTTTTTCCACATTCCATTATTGTGTTTATATCTCTGTGTGTTCCACCAGCTTTGTCTACATTCCATTATTGTGTTTATATCTCTGTGTGTTCCACCAACTTTGTCTACATTCCATTATTGTGTTTGTATCTCTGTGTGTTCCACCAGCTTTGTCTACATTCCATTATTGTGTTTATATCTCTGTGTGTTCCACCAGCTTTGTCTACATTCCATTATTGTGTTTATATCTCTGTGTGTTCCACCAGCTTTGTCTACATTCCATTATTGTGTTTATATCTCTGTGTGTTCCACCAACTTTGTCTACATTCCATTATTGTGTTTATATCTCTGTGTGTTCCACCAGCTTTGTCTACATTCCATTATTGTGTTTATATCTCTGTGTGTTCCACCAGCTTTGTCCACATTCCATTATTGTGTTTATATCTCTGTGTGTTCCACCAACTTTGTCTACATTCCATTATTGTGTTTATATCTCTGTGTGTTCCACCAACTTTGTCTATATTCCATTATTGTGTTTATATCTCTGTGTGTTCCACCAACTTTGTCTATATTCAATTATTGTGTTTATATCTCTGTGTGTTCCACCAACTTTGTCTATATTCAATTATTGTGTTTATATCTCTGTGTGTTCAACTAACTTTGTCCACATTCCATTATTATGTTTATATCTCTGTGTGTTCCACCAACTTTGTCCACATTCCACTATTGTGTTTATATCTCTATGTGTTCTACCAACTTTGTCCAAATTCCATCCCTGTGTTGATATCTCTGTGTGTTCAACTAACTTTGTCCACATTCTTCTTCTTCTTTTTGTTCATCCGGAGTGTTTTTTTTCAGATGTGATTGCGGTGTGTCTGTTATGCGCCCTTGGGCCGAAACCCGTAGGCCAACACATCGACTTTAGCGTGCTTTTTTGACCAGGTAGCATTCCTGGGAGACTCACTTTTGCGGTGCCATCTGCTACACCGCTGGCCAAGTCGGAACGGTCGAAGACAACGGTCATCCCTCAAAGGAAGGCAGGGACAGTCCATAGCATTTTCCGCCATCCAAGGTTGCTTCCATAGTTGCAGGGCCAACACATAGCGCCCTGATTCTGGGCTCACCGAGGGAAATCGTCACGTCCTGCTCATGGCTGCTTTAAATCCTCACTTCAATGTATTGGTCATTTCGTTTGCCACGGGCCATTCCTGCACAAACCAGGCAAGTCTGCAGATGGTATCCACTCAGCGAGTTTTCGGACATGTGCTTGTCGTTGCGCCCGTCAGAGCTGTTCCAGGCACGACAGACATTCGGAAAACTACCTAGTCAGAGCTGTTCCGAACAAGAGCGGCATTCGGAAACTAGGTAGTCAGAGCTGTTCCTAGCACGAGAGACATTCGGACGAGACATTTCACTCGGACGTAATTGCGTAGTGTCAATTTTTAGTTTGCCACCCGTAGGACGACACTTCCGACTTCCGGCGGGCATTTTTTAATGAGGTTAGCCTTCCTCTGGTTTCGAGGCACGTTAGACTGTTGTGATGTCGCCAACATCTCAGCTGGTCAAGATAGAACGATCAACGACATCGCGGTCGGCCCTCAAGGGAAGGCAGGGGCAGATCATGGGCATTCCCTCGCTATCCAAGGAGGCTTCCATAATTGCAGAGCCGGCACATATTGCTCTGAGACTGGGCACACCCGAGGAGTTGCCACGTCCTGCTCATGGCTGCTTTAGTTCCTCACTTCCATGTGTTGGGAGTCTCGCTTGCCACTGATCGCTCAAGCACACACCAGGAGCGGTCAGACTGCGTGCGACATCCACTCGGTAAGCTTTTATTTTTGACTTCGGACAACGCAATAGGTTCGCTCGCCGTGCGTTCCATTTCGCGTCATTGAGACGTTCTTCCACTTTTGTCAACACTCTCTATGAGTTAGATACAGACAGTTTTCGTAACCATTTCCTTCGACTGAGGCACTTTTCTGACTTTTTGTACTCGCTCACAAGGTAGGCTACATGTGCTGCCGGCTCAGCACCTTACCTTCGTGCAGCAGTGAACGAGAAACGGCCTGGCCCTCTCAATCGGGGATCTCTCATATCCCCCAGCTGAGAGCCTTCGAACTTGTACCAGACCTGAGCATGTAGCTTGCTCAGTATCACGCCTCTATTTTTCGGTAGGAGGGAATTGGCCCGGCTCTCAGATCCGAGGGTTTGTGGCTTAGAGGCGTTCAGCCACAGCCCTCGACAGGGAGCCTTACGTGTTTTGTCCGGACCAAGAACTTCTGCCTTCGTGCGCCTGATTTGAGCTTCTGACTGTTATCCACACCTCAGTCTAACCCGCAGAGCAGCGGGTTGTGTCTCTCTTAGTCTGGCCCCTATCCCATAAGCTGTCCGATATGTAGTTTTCATCCATCGGTAAGCACATGGGGTCAGAGGGACACACAAGCTCCCCCACCGCGACAAGGTGGAGACACATCGGGGGAGTTGTCCACATTCCATTATTGTGTTTATATCTCTGTGTGTTCAACTAACTTTGTCCACATTCCATTATTGTGTTTATATCTCTGTGTGTTACACCAACTTCGTCCAAATTCCACTATTGTGTTTATATCTCTGTGTGTTCAACTAACTTTGTCTACATTCCATCCCTGTGTTGATATCTAAGTGTGTTCCACCAACTTTGTGTACATTTGATTCGTTTGATAATATATGTGTCTGTTTCTCCAACAGTTTTACATTCCATTCTTTTTTTTTTAAATCTGTATTTGTTACCCCAGCTTTGTCTAGATGTAATTATTGTGTTAATATCTTTGTCTCCTCTCCGAATGCTGGGAGTCTAAATTCCATTCGTTTGTTGATAACTTTGTCCATTCCCCCAACTTTCTGTACATTCCACTTCTGAGTTCATACCTTTGTGTGTTTATTCAACTGTGTTCACGTTCTATTGTTTTGTTTATATTTGTGTCTGTTTCTCCAACTTTGTCTACATTTAATTCTTGTGTTGATATTTGTATCTGTTTCTCCAGCTTTACCTGCATTCCCACCCAGGTATTTGTGTGATTCCACAGTTTATCAAGAGTAATGTAATACAAGTAGCTATCGATGGATGATGGATGGATGGATGGATGGATGAATGGATGGATGAAATGGTGGGTGTTAAGACAGACAGACAGGCAGGCAGACAGGCAGGCAGGCAGGCAGGCAGGCGGCAGACAGACAGACAGACAGACAGACAGACAGACAGACAGACAGACAGACAGACAGACAGACAGACAGACAGACAGACAGACAGACAGACAGACAGACAGACAGACAGACAGACAGACAGACAGACAGACAGATTTATCGAGGGAATGGGGTTCTTGTATCTATGAAGTTGTATTAGCAGATCACCTTTTTTTTTTTTTTGAATGGTCATTCTCAGACCTTTACCACCCCGGGAAGGATAACCCCTTCAACAAATGCCCGCAGAAGTCGGATGTGTCGGCCTAACGGCGCAAGAACGCAGCTCTGCTGTAAACAGGCACAACGCAATCACGTCCACACAAAAAACTCCGGATGAACGAAGAAGAAGAAGAAGACCTTTATAATCAATGTTTAAATTGTCCATTATTCTAACATTTCTTCATGTTTCGCCTTATTAAATGTATCAGCAGTAAAATAAATATAGATATCTTTTAATAACGAAGACACAAACAATATATTGCACGTCTTATTGCCTGATATATCTCGTCAGGTGCATGCTGCAGTAATCGCACAACATAAACTTAATTAATAAGATCAATCCTTCAAGATCTCTTTGTTTTTCAATCGTTTTTTCTGTGAATCTTCTCAAGAAATAACTGCCTTGAAAAGTATTAAAGAAAGATATGCAGTAATAACTAGTTAGTAAAGTAATACAGGCGGAGATAAAGTAATAATTATCAAGTAGTATAAAGGAGGCAAGATTAAAACCAGGTGAAATAGAAATAATAAACGAGTTAAAGCAATAACTGCGAGGGCAAGTAAAATAAGAAAGAATTAAAGATCTGTCTAGGATAGTAATAAATAAGAAGTTAAAAGTATTATTTGAAAATAATAAACACGGAATACAAAAAAATAAATAAATAAATAAATAGAACATTAATTATCCGGAAAAGTATCGGGCGCGTTATCGAAGTTGATAAGGAACTGCACTGATAAATCGGGAGCGTGTTCGGCCGAGGGTTCAATGTCGGCACTCGTCGTCTCGATAAGTGAGTAGAAAACTGACTTTCCATTCTTTCGTGCATCCAGGCCCAAAAATGTGTGGGTCCGATCATAACACAGACACCTAGCAGAAAACTGCTTAGGGAAGTTTTTAATGTTTGTTTAATTCTGGAATGGTAATAAAACCGACATAAATGAATACTTTTGTTGGAAAGTAATGAAAAAGGAGACGTAGTAAAACGAATAACCATTTAGAATAGAAAGAGTTAAAGATATACTTTTAACAGTGTGGATTAAGCGACTGGCTGGAATAACCATGGTTAAAGTATTTACGGTGATCTTTGGGCTAATGGTTAAAGTGATTCCGACAGAAGGGGGTTAATTTATTTATCCACATTTGCAGCCATTTATCACTGTAGCCAGTCAGGCTCGACTGACGGAGGCAAATATATAGCCAGATACCCGAATCAACCTGACACAAGCGAGAAGAACCTGAAAGAATATGAATGGGAACAAAGAATTAGCAGCTAGCCCAACAGGGCGTCACTATGCAAAAATGATCACCCTATCCCGCTTTATATTTCGTTCAAAATCTGTTGCATTTTCTTGTTTCCTTGGGCGGAAAGGAATTGACAACCCGGCACACGTTAGTTCGTCCGAATAGCCATTCTTTCACTTCATGCTTTGTGTCACCGAGTTTCCATCTTGCCTGACAAAAGCGAGACCCGGACGGTGACCTCTGTGGGTCAGTATTATTTCTCAGTGACCATATATTACACAAAGGCCAACATCCCATCTGACACCGGGGACGTGGCGTCCGCCTCCGTATGAAAATAGTCTCTGGGTGCTTGAATCGACTATCACTTTCTTAACCAGATTAAGATAAGCCTCCGTTGGCTGAAGAAATGAGATATCTGCGGTGAAGTTCTGTGCGTTTCTTTGCCTTGTGCGTCCGTCCTGTGTGCGACAGAAGTAACTTGTAACTTTCAGTGTACTGTACTTATTTCTGAAGATGTCGTATTTCACACAAACAATCAAATACAGAGGTTTAAAATCAATTGGGAATGAAAAGAGGGTTGATAAAAGAAATAAAAGGAAAAGAGGGTTGATAAAAGAAATAAAAGAATAAGCAAGTGAAATATTTTGGCCACGTTAAAAAAAGACACAACGCGCTTATAAAAACCACACTGAAGGGTGAGGTTAAAGACAAGCGAGCAAGAGGATGACAACGATACAAGCGGGAAGATAACATCAAGAGATGGACGATCATCAATCTGACAGTATGTACAGTCAAGGCGAGAGACAGACAGTGTTGGAGATCCATAGCAGCCAATCTTCATTGTTGTGACGGCACCTGATTGATTGACTAGCTGATTTCTAAAGATGCTTTTTCTTTTCTTTTTCGTTCGCTCGCTTTAAACGCAAACGTAGACCTTACACACTATTTATAGTAGTAATGAACTGGATTTTGCGTGTGGGTTAGCTTTCTTTTTTACCGGTATCCCTCGCCTTCCGGCGAACCCACTCCGACTTCAGAGGTACTAAAGATGCCAAGAGCGTCCTATTTGCACACAAGTTAAGTAGTTTTAGTCAAATTAAAGGGACTTTCCTTGGATATGACGGGTGTCTCCGAGACGAAGTGGTCAAACCGCTTGCCTCGCGGTTCGAAGCTCGTCGGTTCGTTTTCGGGTGCTGTCATTTGGTTCACACGTGCAGTTGTGATCATCCAGTGGTGAACAGGAGGCTCAATATACTTCAGTGAGACTAAGCAGCAAATTGCAGGAAGTGACGATTACTTGGGTGAGCCCAGGACCAAAGCGGCATGAGACGGCGCTGTCCTTATGGAAGCCTCTTTAGATGGTGGGGATTGCTTTTGGTCTGCCCCTGCCTCTCCTTCAGGACAAACCAACATGCACAGTCTTTCCCTCTCTTAACGAACAACGAATGCAGGCGTCGATGTGCGTCCAACTGGTATCATGCCTACGTGAGCGTAGCTCTCTAACGATTATACCAACATGCTAACACAAACAATTTTTTAAATACTTCGTTGATGCATTCAATAAAAACAGGTTGTTACTTGTGATCCCGTTCTAGTAAAGCTTAATGATGCGTCTACTTCTCGTTTGTCGACCATTCATTCAACAAAAGCAAATCTCGTAGCAGGAAATTGCTGTGGCTATATGAAGCTTGAGGATCATCACATTGTGTAGGCCTGAGTGCACGAAGGAATTGGTGGTCAGTCTTTCTGTTAGCTAGCGAACCGCGAATGCAGGCATCGAGGCTTCGTCCGGCCCCTCTCATAAGAGCGTTAGCTTTTAAACATCCGGTACTGATGCCAAGGTAGCGGGTTCAACCCCTGTTGACGTCAGTTGAACTAAAATGTTAACTTCCGGATCTTGACTTGAGGACGTAAATTACAAGCACCTCAGAAGTCGGACTGGGTTCACCTAATGGCAAGGATACCTGGTAATATGGAAAGCTAATCCATACTTAAAAGCCAGTCCCGTGCACTAGAAGGAGTAGCACGGTTATGTACAATGTTTAAGTTGAAAGCGAGCAGAGGAAAAAGACAAAAAACAAAAATTACATTGTCAAGATAGCCACCTAACGATTACACGAAAGCTCCCTCTTGAACTAGGAATCGGTGGTGGAAATATAAAGTTCAGATCTGTGTCCTAACTGGCAACCAGTACACGCAGGCACATATCAGTGAGGCGGGTAGGAGTCGCAAAGAGCAGGCGGTTAAATTCAATCAACATGTTGAAAATACCGATTACAGCTGGGCAGATGGGCTGCTGCTAAAGTTACAACTTTTGGAGTTGTTGGTGGGGGTCTTTGAAGTGGGGTTGTACAAGGGTGATCCAGAGGGCAAAGGTTACAGAAATTTTCAAAAACTGAAAATACTTTATAAACAGATAGCTGTAATCAACTTTGTTTTCATCTGCTGTTTAATTTAGTTGAGTTGAGCTGAGCTAAGAACCGACATCACTGCACTCAGGACATTCTCATACGCCCTCCGTCCCCTCGTTCAACAACCAGCGAAGAGTCACACTACTAATCGTTCCCACCACTGCCTGATTGAAAGTTCTCCTGGTCTTCCCTCTCAATTTTGAGATTCTACGAGAACTCCTTGCCGATCACCCGCAATCACATTCTTTCTACATAAAGGTTCTCAATCTGTTCCCCCTGCCTTCTCAACCTTGTCCCACAGGCGCACGACCATCTCTCCCTTGTCCATAGGTAATCTACCACCAAGAGGTGCAGAGAAGGTGGTCGCTTCTAAGTTCCAGCTGCATCCTCCGATTTTAGTATGTATTTCTTACACCTTTTTGCTTCCCTGACCCCACCCACTCATATAGAGTATCGTATGGTGTAAGCCATCCTTGGCCACCTAAGCCTGCCCATGTCTCCCCTTCCCGGTTGGGTTCATGTAACATGAATAGCCAGGGCACTCAAAAGAGTTTGTCTTCAGTTCTTGTAAAATCAGTACATCAAAATCGTACACTGTTTAGTGAGTCCTCAAACAGCATCTTTTGTCAGGGGACACTCCTCACATCAAATAATGCACCGCCTCAGAAGTCAGCGTGTCTGACTTCCAGAAGATACTGGCTCAATCTACTCTTCAAGAGGTTTTATATCAAAATATGTCTACCAGAGCAGCTGCCTTGCTGCCTACTCTTTGCAACTCCCAACTGCTGTGGGATTTTTATCTTTCGACTTGCACACGGGATGTTCTGTTATTGGTCCCTATTCGAGTAGGTTATGTATCCGATTTCACTTGATTGATTGATTGATTGATTGATTTAGGAATCGACATCACAGCATTCGGGGCATTCCCATAAGTGCTCCGTCCCCATCCTCAGCAGCCAGCGAAGAGTTCCAACACTAATAGTACCAGTAGCAATCTGATTATAAGTCCGTCTCGCCTTTCCTCTGAGCGTTGAGCGTCGGCCAGATCCCTTCGTCACTCCTCGTTGTCTCATTCTTGCCAGACCATGGTAATCCATTTGCTCCTCCGAGGTGTGCACGTGCTCCCACAAGGCCGCAACCACCTCTGCCTTGTCATGTATCAATACTCCACCAAGTTCTGCAGAGCCAGCCAATCTGTCCGCCTGTTCATTTCCCAGCACACCGGCATGCCCCTGGAGAAAAGATCCAGGCGATGCTTGTCACCCGTGACCTCCGAAGCGAAGCAAGCCACTCCGCACGAAGTCTGCCCGTCCTCACCCTCGTCAGCATGCTTTCTGAGTCAGTTACAATCACGATGTGTGTGTGTGTGTGTCGTATTCTCCATCCAGCGGAGAGCCGCAGTGACTGCCTCCACTTCCATTCTTAAGCTGGATGTTGTGGTATCATATGCCAGGCTCTCCTGCCCCAAACATCGACCATTAGCTTTGGCTATGAAACCCCAGCCACTTCTCTCACCTCTTGACACCGAACCATCTGTGTAGATAATCACATCACTCGAGTGAGCATTGTCCTGAATTAGTTGCTGGATTTCCACTTCCGTGGCCCCTGCTGGCCACTCCCTGCACTCCCGGCTTAATGTGATTATAACTCTGCACAATTCTGACTGCTCCGCTGGCACTCTGACCCACTCCTCTCCACGCCTAATGTTCTCCAAGGGGCACACCTGTCTGATCGTATCCTCCGCCTGAGCCATCCATGATTTCCCTCTTATCAGTCGCTGACCCTTAACTGCGTCCAGCGCCTCATGCAGTGGGTGGTCTGTGTCTGCAGCTACTCTGAGGTATGCCTTCGCCTGCATCACCTTGAGCCTACCAGCAACAGTCGGCAGACCAAGGATGTAACGCATACACACTACTGGGGTGTCTCTAGTGCATCCCAGAATGACCCGCATAGCTTCGTTCTGTATGCGCTCTAACTTCACCAGCTGACTTTCTGAGACAGTGAGCAGACCTAATCCATAATCAATTACTGAGAGGATCAAGTGCTGGTATAGTGTGAAAAGAATTCTCTGCTCTATGTCCATTGCTGCCATAGTTTTAAGTGCATTGAGTCCCTTTTGAGTTCTTGTCACGACCGTCTCCACATGGTCCTTGAAGGATAGGCTCCTGTCAAATGTGATCCCCAGATACTTCAGTTTGTTCTCTCTGCTGACATTTCTACCATCTATCGCGAGGCTTGGGACATCAGCTCTCACAATCCTGTTGTCCAGAGAGCACCACAAAACAGCCGCCTTTTCCGGGTGGATGACAGCACTCATTTCTGTGCTTTCGATTTCACTTATCAAGTATCAGGGGAGCGCGTGATATCATTAGACATCAATAATCGCCTTTGAGTTGAGTTGAGTCAAGAACCGACATCATTGCACTCGGGACACTCCCATAAGTGCTCAGTCATCATCTTCAACAGCCAGCGAAGTGTTCCAATACTAATAGTGCCGTTTAGAATCTGATAATAGGTCCGTTTTGCTTTACCTCTGAGTGACGACTGTCTACCAGATCCTATGACCAGCTCCTGCTATCGCAGTCTCTCCAGTTAGTTTATCAGTTCTTCTGCATTAATGACATTCTCCCACATGGCCTTCACATCCGCCATGTCATGCATCAAATCACCCCTCAATGATGCAGCACCAGCCAATCTGCCTGCCTATTCATTTCCAATCACACCAGTGTCGTAGAGAAAAGATCCTGCCAATGCTCACAACCCACGACCTCTGAAACGATGCATGCCATTCCGCACGAAGCAAGCCAGTCTTCCCCTTTGCCATCATGCTTTGTGAATCAGTCACAATCACAACATGCGCTTACAGTTTGTTCTCCAACCAATTGAAAACTGCAGTAACTGCCTCCACCTCCATTCTCAGACTTGATGTTGTGGTGACATATGCCAATGTGCCATATGTCAATAATCCCTTTAAAAAGGTCCGGGCCTATCCTAGGTTTCGACCCCATTAACTTTTGTGCCCGAAGGGAACACAGCGATCTCTCAGCCACGGCTTTCCTCCACCCCAACTCCATACGAAAAGGGTGAAGGATTGCTTTCATTTCACACGGAGTACCATGAGTACCCCAGTCTTATTTTTTAGGTCACAGAAGGAGAATCTCAATACAACGCACAAACTCCGATGCACAGCGAGGATACAAATATGTGTATACGCCTTGTATCACGCGGATGTTCTGTATATCACTGTCTATGTACAGCTGTCCCCCTTGTATTACGCTGATGTTCTTTATATCACTGTCTATGTACAGCTTTCCTCCTTGTATTACGCTGATGTTCTTTATATCACTGTCTATGTACAGCTCTATTCCAAGTATTGTATTACATTGTTCTTTCTATCGCTGTCTAATACAGTTCTTATCCTTGTATTGTATTAGGCTGATGTTCTTTATATTGTTGTCTATCTACAGCTCTCCTCTTTGTATTATATTACGATGATGTATTTTCTATAACTGTCTAGTTACAACCTCCCTCCGTTTGTTCTTGAATTGTGATAATCTTGCTGTAACTGTCTATGTACAGTTCTGGAGTCAACCCAGCCTTGTCAGATGAACACCTGATATACTGAGATATTCTGGTAAAATGAACAACTGATATACTGAGATATTCTGGGAAGATGAACAACTGATATACTGAGATATTCTGGGAAGATGAACACCTGATATACTGTGATATTCTGGGAAGATGGACACCTTTATCCTGAGATATTCTGGGAAGATGAACACCTGATATACTGAGATATTCTGGGAAGATGAACACCTGATATACTGAGATGTTCTGGGAAGATGAACACCTGATATACTGAGATATTCTGGGAAGAGGAGTCGACGAGAGTACCAGCTCATTTTTTGTCTGTTGTCGCTGTTAATGCATTTGTTGGGGTTTGAGTATCTTTATTATGGACATATTCTACAAATTACAGTTATACCTTGAATATATTATGGGTGGCTAGTTGGTCATTCGTCGAAGTACACTTGTTCCTGCGTAGAGTCGCTGTCGTCGTTTGGAGGTGGCAGAAATCATAATGAGAATACTTCGTAAGAAAATGGAAGAGGAGATTAACGTTGTTCAAGCTGGATTTAGATGAGGAAGAGGAACAAGAGATTACATACTCAACATGCGTTTATGATATAGAAGTGCAGAGAATTTAATGTAAATTATCCTCATGTTTTGTGGATTATTCAAAGGCATTTGATTGTGCACAACATCAGAAACTTTGGGAAATTCATAAGGAATACGGGCTTTCCATCAATCAATCATGTGCCATGCCAGACAACGTGGGCGGTCATGACTCGTCATTTCACTCGATCACCAGAGTCGTGGATCAGCTCAGTGTTCCTGTCTCGTCCATGCCATGTGGCCAAGCCGTCCAGGTATTTTCCTCTCGGTCTTCCTCTTGGTCTGTTCCCTTCGATCTTGTCAGTTGTCACTAAGTTCTCCAATCCATTTCTTCTCATTACATGTCCAAACAATTTTGACTGTCTACGTCTAATTTCTTTAATCAATTTACGATTTTCATTTGTTTCCTGCAGTACTTGGTCATTGTTTTTTTTGTTTTTTTTTGCCCATGGTATTCTTTGCATTTTCCTCAGAAATCACATTTCTGCAGCCATCAGATGTTTTTCAGCTTGACTGATCATTGTCCAAGTTTCACATCCATACAAAATAACAGGCTCTATGTATCCCCTTAACATTCTTTTTCTCGTTTCAATTGACATATTTTTATTAGTCAGAATGTTTTCCATCTAGCTAAAGGCTACTTTCGCCATGGCGATTCTTGTTCTAATCTCTTCAAGGCATCTCCCATCAGATGTTATGACTGTTCCGAGATAATTGTACCGATTCATTTGTTGAAGAATATTCCCATTTATTTGTATATTACATTGTGGTATTTTGTTCTTTCTAGTGACGACCATAATCTATGTTTTATATATATATATATATATATATATATATATATATATATATATATATATATATATATATATATATAAATATATATATATATATATATATATATATATATATATATATATATATATATATATATATATATATATATATATATATATATATATTTACAATTTAATTCTAACCCCAGTTGCTCACTGTGTATAACAACCGCTTCTACTAATTGTTGCAGATCCTGTTCATTGTCTGCAATCAATACTGTATCATCTGTATATCTAATCTTATTGATGTTTCGTCCTCCAATGCTGATTCCATTTATATCTTCTACATCTCTGAAAATATTTTCACTGTATAGGGAAAAAAGATCTTGAGACATTACACATCCCTGCCTAACACCTCTCTTAATAGGTTGATATTGTCCCACTTCATTATCAATCCTTATGGCAGCTTATTGCTTCCAATATATATTTTTTATAAGTCTAATGTCTTTCCCATCAATTTGTAGATCTGCAAGCATATCCACCATGTTGACATGTCTAACTCTATCAAAAGCCTTTGTGTAGTCAATAAAGCAAAGATGTATATCCTTGTTTACTTCTATAGCACGTTCAATAACTGATCGCAGCATATACGCAGCATTTACTGTACCCTTTCCTGTCCGGGAAGGTTAACCCGGTCAACAAATGCCCGCAGAAGTCGGATGTGTCGGCCTAACGGCGCAAGAACGCAGCTCTGCTGTAAACAGGCACAACGCAGTAACATCCGAAAAAAAATAAATCCGGATGAACGCAGAAGAAGAAGAAGAAGAAGTACATTTTCCTTCTACAAACCCACATTGTTCTTCCCCTATTTCAGGTCGTATTTTCTTCCTCACTCTTTGCATGATAATTCGTAGCAAAATCTTTGTGATGTGACTCAGTATACTAATTATTCTATGTTGATCACATTCCAAAGCTCCTGATTTCTTTGGGATTGCAATAAATACAGAGTTACATAATTCAGAAGGTATATCTCCAGTATCATATAATGTGTTCAGCAGTCTGGTGACTTGATCTATTCCATATTCGTCTAAAGCTTTAATCATTTCTGTTGTGATGTTATCTGCATCGGGGATGTACACATGTAGTACAACTCATAAAATTGCTCTATCTAGACCAACAAGCAGCGGTTAGAATAGATGATGAGACATCAGATTGGTTTGACATCAAGCAAGGAGTCCGTCAGGGCAGTGTGCTGTCACCCTATTTGTCTAACCTGTACGCCGAAAATATAATAAGACATGTCAGAGATAATATGCCCTAAATATCGGTGGTCATGAAATACCAGAGATTCGATATGCTGATGATACAGTATTACTATCCACATCACAGAATGGTATAGAAAACTTCATAACCTCAACCCAAGGAAATAGTGAAAATCACAACTTATATCTTAACATAGCAAAAACAAAGATAATGCATACAGATAAGACTACTATTGAGAAAGCAATATATGTTAATGAGGAAAGATTGGAGGTGGTGGAAAATTTCGAATACCTTGAGTCATTGATTACCAACAATGGTGAATGGTGACATAATGAAAGAAATTAAACTTCTTCTTCTTCTTCTTCGTTCATCCGGAGTTTTTTTTCGGATGTGATTGCGTTGTGCCTGTTTACAGCAGAGCTGCGTTCTTGCGCCGTTAGGCCGACACATCCGACTTCTGCGGGCATTTGTTGACCGGGTTAACCTTCCCGGGGGTTTCTTAGGACGTTTGACTCTCACTGTTGTGGTGTTATCCCCCATCCCAGCTGGTCCATATAGAACAGCCAAAGATCCTGGTCAGCCCTCAAGGGAAGGCAGGGGCAGACCATGGGCATTCCCCGCCATCCAAGGAGGCTTCCATAATTGCAGAGCCGATACATAGCGCTCTGGTACTGGGCTCACCCAAGGAATCGTCACGTCCTGCACATGGCTGCTTAGGCCTCACTTCCGTATATTGGGCCTTCCGTTCACCATAGGCTGTTCTTCCGGAAACCAGAAGTATGCAGTCTGCAGATGACATCCACACAGTGAGCTTTCGATTCGGACTTTCCATGTAATGGATTTGCTATCCAAGCAATATTCCATTTCGTGCCACTAGGACACTTTTCCACCTTTTATGAAGTCCACACAGTGGGCTTTAGATACGGACTTTCCACATAATGGATTTGCTATCCAAGCAATATTCCATTTCATGCCACTAGGACACTTTTCCACCTTTTATGAAGCCCACACAATGGGCTTTTGATTCGGACTTTCCACGTAATGGATTTGCTATCCAAGCAATATTCCATTTCGTGCCACTAGGACACTTTTCCACCTTTTATGAAGCCCACACATAGAGCTTTCGATTTGGACTTTCCACATAATGTATTTGCTATCCAAGCAATATTCCATTTCATGCCTCTGGGTCTTCATGCACCTTTAAATGTCAACCTGTATGTAGTTAAAGTAAGCTGCGGTCAACTTGAGCTTGTTGATATCTCCATAGAGCTTGTCCTCAAATGAAGCAGGTGTGGGCCAAAATATCTTTCTCTGTTCTGCATACGTTGGGCAATCCTGCAGCAAATGTTTTGCTGTCATTTTTCCAGTTCTACAATTACATTCATCGGTATCTCCTATCTTTAGTTTATTGAACAAGTGGTATTTCAGCCTGTTATGTCCTGTGCGGAGTCTGAAGATTGCTACTTGTTCTCTTCGGTCGAGTTTGTAATATGCATCATCCTTCTGATGGCCTGGATGCTCAGATTCCCATTTGGTTCTATAAGTGCTTTTTATCAACCTCTTTGCCTCATTATAGGTTATGTCTATGTCAGGCTGTGGTAGTCGTTCCGCCCTCTTTTGCCAGTCTGTCAGCCTCTTCGTTTCCAGGTATACTGCAATGTGATGGGATCCACTGTTCCCAG
>JACEFZ010027078.1:0-115000 GCA_014155875.1 Cepaea nemoralis | reverse complement strand
GTGACACTTTGAAATTAAAGTTCGTTCGTTCGTTCACTATTTGCTGCCTACATACTGAACAGAGGCATACATGGTGACTGCAAACAACAGGTCTCCAATACATATCACATGAAACATAATGTAATCTACCAGACATACCACCTGGTTCCATGAAACAATCTAATAGACATACCAACACGTTCCCTAACACAATCTATCAGATATGCCACCACGTTCCCTGACACAATCTATCAGACATACCAACATGTTCCCTGAGACAATTGCCATGTCCAAATTTACGGCTCATGGCATGTTAAAATATGGTCACGCCAAAGTACATGACAGATGTGGGTCTTGAGCCATGGAGTGCACGTCGAGTTGTCTCCGAAGCGAATAAGCAAGATTCGTGAAGGTGACGGATAGGGCAACCAAGTCGTGGTTGTGGTTGAGTGTGGACGCACTATGTTGGCAAGGTAGCAATGGCCAGTGATTGTGCCGCTATAACAATAGTTAGATTAGTAGTAATTGTCGACATTTTATATGTATTGTACAATATCGTTGGACAAATGTGTTCCTGTAAATGACAATGCCAAGTGAACAATCGTTCAGTGGATAATAGAGTATTTAAAACAGAGCCTGTGTTGCGTTATCAAATAAGAGTGGAGTTGTGTTCTAACAGTCAGTTGTTACGGACTGTAAAGTATGGAAGAGCATAACTACAACCAACTGTAATAATAGAGATGACAAAATTGATAAGATCACGCCACCTCTAGATATAAATGAGATGGCACAGACGCGCGCCAGCACGGAGGAGATTCGCCTATGACACTTAAGATCATCTTCCACCTATGATTTCCAAAAGAGACATTTTCGTCCGTGGCAACAATCTGTCAGACATACCATCACGTTCATTGAAGCAATCTGTCAGACATACCATCCAGTTCCCTAACACAATCTATTAGACATACCATCAAGTTTCCTAAAACAAACTAACATATCAGCCTGGTCCCTGGCACAATCTGTCAGATACTACCACCATGTTGCCTGACACAGTCATTCAGACATACCACCATGTTCCCTGACACAATGTATCAGAGATACCAATATGTTCCCTGACAACAAACTAACATATCCTGCTGTTCCCTGACACAGTCTACCAGACATACCACCATGTTCCATGACACACTTTATCAGACAATCAATCTGGTTCCCTGATACAAACTAACTTATCAACATGTTTCCTTACATATTCTATCAGACATACTACACGTTCATGAAACAGTCTACCAGGCATACCTACAAGTTCCCAAACACAATCTATCAGACATACCAACAAGTTTCCTGACACAATTTATCATAAATACGATCTGGTTTCTTGACCCAATCTATCAGACATACAAATACGTTCCCTGAGACAATCTATCAGAGATATGACCTGGTTTCTTGGCACAATCTATCAAACATACGACGAGATTCCCTGACACAATCTATCAGATATACCACAACGTTCCCTGACACAATCTATCAGATATACCACCATGTTCCCTGACACAATCTATCAGAAATATCACCACGTTCCCTGACACAATCTATCAGAAATATCACCACGTTCCCTGACACAATCTATCAGACATGCCACCACGTTCCCTGACACAATCTATCAGATATACCACCATGTTCCCTGACACAATCTATCAGAAATATCACCACGTTCCCTGACACAATCTATCAGAAATATCACCACGTTCCCTGACACAATCTATCAGACATGCCACCACGTTCCCTGACTTAATCTATCAGACATGCCACCACGTTCCCTGACACAATCTATCAGACAAACCACCATGTTCCCTGACACAATCTGTCAGACACATCATCATGTTCCCTAATGCAATCTGTCAGACATATTACCATGTTCCCCGACACAATCTGTCAGACACATCACCATGTTCCCTAACACAATATGTCGCGCACATCATCATGTTTCCTGACACAATCTGTCAGACACAACACCATGTTCCCTGACACAATCTACCATATCAATTAAGGGTAAGTGTTCTAATGCATACCTTCTGGTATGTTTCGTACATCAAATATCTATTGTACATGTTACATTCGCATAGGGGAAAACATTATCAAATGGAAGTTATAAACATAAGCAATGTATATTACCATAGTATAAGATAGGCAGGCAGTCAGACAAACATACACAAGCACATGCATAAACAAATACACTTGCTTGCATACATAATTACATCTTAAATTCTAACAAATAAACACTCACTAGCATACACATACTACTCACAATCACCATCTTGCTAACACAAGTTTACTTCTACATACATAACACACCGTCTATTTTTCTTCATCTCTCTCTCTCTCTCTCTCTCTCTCTCTCTCTCTCTCTCTCTCTCTCTCTCTCTCTCTCTCACACACACACACACACACACACACACACAAACACACTCATATATCATCATTCAAACATACACCAAAGCACATCAGTGACTCACATCCAATATACCCGACACTCTCAGTCAATCAATCATGTGCCATGCCGGAAAGCGTGTGCGGTCATGACTCGCCATTTCACTCGATCACCAGAGTTGTGGATCAGCTCAGTGTTCCTTCTCGACCATGACATGTGGCCAAGCCATCCAAGTGTTTACTTCTAGGTCTTCCTCTTGGTCTGTTCCCTTCGATCTTGCCAGTTGTCACCAAGTTCTCCAATCCATTTCTTCTCATAACATGTCCAAAAAATTTTGAATGTCTACATCTAATTTCTCTAATCAGTTTACGATTTTCATTTGTCTCCTGTAGTACTTGGTCATTGGTTTTTTCTGTCTGTCCATTGTAATCTTTGCATTTCCCTCAGAAACCAAATTTCTGCACCCATCAGATGTTTTCCAGCTTGACTGTTCATTGTCTAAGTTTCACATCCATACAAAAGAATTGGCTCCCTGTGGCATCTCAAAACTCTTTTTCTCGTTTCAATTGACATCTTTTTATTGGTCAGTATGTTTTTCATCTTGCTAAAGGCTACCTTCGCCATGGTTCTGTAGGTCTGTAATGTGAGACGGTCATGTAGTTCTGTAGGTCTGGTTGCCGGGAGGAAAAGGTGACTTCTTTCCCTCATTTAGCGTCGAATAAAATGCTACAGAACGTTACGATCAACCCCAGATCAAGTAGCTTGCCACTGCTGTGTAAACGAGAATTCACCGTTAGAGTCCCACTGACTAGTTTAGGGCATGAACCCACTACCGCACCATCAACGCAGATGAATTTTAAGACCCAGTACTCTTAACCTTAAGGTCACGCCCATCTCGACTAGCGATATGAAAGCAAAATGGATGTTGTTTGACGAGGCAGATCTCCACTAGAATATGCAAGCAGAACGATGGTGTTGACCAGGCAGATCTCTACTAGAATATGCAAGCAGAACGATGGTGTTGACCAGGCAGATTCTGCAGATGTAAACAGGTTTTAGCGGGAGATGAGACGGAAGACAAACATATTGATGACACAGTTGTCCTGGCGTGTGTCAGTTCGGCAGTCTGTCTCCAGTGCCAGATTGGATGTTTGTTGGCAAACATGGCCGGCATGTTATTTACAGGCGGATGAAGGCTTTGATGGCCCGCATATGAGCGTGGCTTCATGATGTTTGTGTTTGTGTTTGTATTTTTGTGGTAAAGCTTGCTTGGCTCTAACAACTCCCCCCCCCCCCCCCCTCCCCATGACTGACATCTGATGTCACAGCAATGTCATTGTGACATCTGGACAATCGTGGACAAGCCGCTGTCAACAGGAAGTGGACATATCGCTACTCTGGTCTGTCTACCCGTGTGTCCATACTCCTGATTTGTCTTTGTGTGTGTGTGTGTGTGTGTGTGTGTGTGTGTGTGTGTGTGTGTGTGTGTGTGTGTGTGTGTGTGTCTGGGCATCGATTTGTCGGGTATTGCTGTTGACATCAATCTCTGCTTCGCTCCTCCCTGTAACATTGACATTTTGCGAGAGGAAACATCCGTTTCGTATGTCAGGGAATCCCCGGAGACCGACATCTTGTGGGGAGATTCACTCTGGAATGCTTGCTTCTCGATGTCTGGTAATCGAATTCACTTCCTGCTTCTGCAGCTCGACATTTGTCGTGGGGTAGTACCAACTTGCTAGTGCCGCCAGTAGGTCGCCGGAGCAGCTCCGACACACCAGACTTGGTATTGTGATTTATTAGACTGATTTATCCAGTGTTAATGTGTCCACTTGATGGTTCTCTGCTAACGTGTCTGTCTGTCTGTCTGTCTGTCTGTCTGTCTGTCTGTCTGTCTGTCTGTCTGTCTGTCTGTCTGTCTGCCTGCCTGCCTGCCTGCCTGCCTGCCTGCCTGTCTGTCTGTCTGTCTGTCTGTCTGTCTGTCTGTCTGTCTGTTTGTTTGTCTGTCTGTCTGTCTGTCTGTCTGTCTGTCTGTCTGTCTGTCTGTCTGTCTGTCTGTCTGTCTGTCTGTCTGAACACTGGAGATGTGTATATAGTGTCATACCCCTCTTGAGACTGATACGTCTGTGACCAGACAGCACCAGACGGCCGATGTGTCAGCCGCACGCGGATCAGTTGACCTCTCGGACATGTCTGGTACCCGCCTTGTGGAGACTGTCCACAGTGGGGACACGTTACACGGAAACATCACGCCTACTTTAAATGACCAGAGAAATATGGAGAAAGATATCTGAGAATCACAAGTGGTTACGGTAACATGTCGTCTACTTTACAATTGTACATGGATCTACATACATCCGTTTAACATTATTAAACTATTAAAAAATAATGTCTGAGATTAATCTTAACATTGAACAATCTCATTTTTAAGTCTCTTTGAGCAGAGCACTATCTCGGTAGAGACTAAACGCCACTTTATAATAATAATGTTAACAACAACAACAAAAATAACAACACTCCTAGTATGCTAAGTAGACGGTACTACTTGCTTTCTGTTAGCGCCGAATGTTGTAGCAGGGCTGACCAGGCCCTAAGCGTTGATCAGGGTGGAAGCTCCACCAGGCGGACAGTTAGAACATTGCTTTTCTGATCCTGCACCTTCTGCCGCTTGTCTTGTTCCAGATGTATTGGTGTTACCTTTCCTCTGGAGACACTAGACAGGCCGAGAGAGGGATCATGCTGCATGGGCAACATATGGTCTCTAAATTCAGCTCAGGCTTTGTGTTATGGAGAGTTATATCCCCATTTTACAAACTATCGTCTGTCAATACGCAAGGCGATTTGGTAGCAGACGGACTTGCGTTGGTTTTCCTACAATGGTATGCGTGTCGTTCTGTAAAGGATAAATGTAAGTAACTTGTTTCTGTTATAATGTGCATATTGTTAATGTCAACGTCGTCGGTGTTTAAGATAAGCCTCGTAAGTGATGTTTGAAATAAATAATGTATGAAAGGAGCGAGATAAGAAAAGTAGAATGTTTGACTGACTTGTGCGCCCAGGTCTCAAACTTTTGAAACAAATTTCACTTGTTCGCTCTTCCGTTCGTTAGTTCGTTCATTAGTTCATTTAACCACAGGTAAGCTGTATTTCCCCTACCCCACTTCCCCCATTACCTGGTAACAAGCTCGAACTCCAGTGTTGTTAGACCCATGTTTGTATCAACCAGCCAGCACTCCAGTGTTGTTAGACCCATGTTTGTATCAACCAGCCAGCACTCCAGTGTTGTTAGACCCATGTTTGTATCAACCAGCCAGCACTCCAGTGTTGTTAGACCCATGTTTGTATCAACCAGCCAGCACTCCAGTGTTGTTAGACCCATATTTGTATCAACCAGCCAGCACTCCAGTGTTGTTAGACCCATGTTTGTGTCAACCAGCCAGCACTCCAGTGTTGTTAGACCTATGACTGTATCAACCAGCCAGCACTCCAGTGTTGTTAGACCCATGTTTGTATCAACCAGCCAGCACTCCAGTGTTGTTAGACCCATGTTTGTATCAACCAGCCAGCACTCCAGTGTTGTTAGACCCATGTTTGTATCAACCAGCCAGCACTCCAGTGTTGTTAGACCCATGTTTGTATCAACCAGCCAGCACTCCAGTGTTGTTAGACCTATGTTTGTATCAACCAGCCAGCACTCCAGTGTTGTTAGACCTATGATTGTATCAAACAGCCAGCACTCCAGTGTTGTTAGACCCATGTTTGTATCAACCAGCCAGCACTCCAGTGTTGTTAGACCCATGTTTGTATCAACCAGCCAGCACTCCAGTGTTGTTAGACCCATGTTTGTATCAACAAGCCAGCACTCCAGTGTTATTAGACCCATGTTTGTATCAACCAGCCAGCACTCCAGTGTTGTTAGACCCATGTTTGTATCAACCAGCCAGCACTCCAGTGTTGTTAGACCCATGTTTGTATCAATCAGCCAGCACTCCAGTGTTGTTAGACCTATGATTGTATCAACCAGCCAGCACTCCAGTGTTGTTAGACCCATGTTTGTATCAACCAGCCAGCACTCCAGTGTTGTTAGACCTATGATTGTATCAACCAGCCAGCACTCCAGTGTTGTTAGACCCATATTTGTATAAACCAGCCAGCACTCCAGTGTTGTTAGACCCATGTTTGTATCAACCAGCCAGCACTCCAGTGTTGTTAGACCCATGTTTGTATCAACCAGCCAGCACTCCAGTGTTGTTAGAACCCATGTTTGTATCAACCAGCCAGCACTCCAGTGTTGTTAGACCCATGTTTGTATCAACCAGCCAGCACTCCAGTGTTGTTAGACCCATGTTTGTATCAACCAGCCAGCACTCCAGTGTTGTTAGACCTATGTTTGTATCAACCAGCCAGCACTCCAGTGTTGTTAGACCCATGTTTGTATCAACCAGCCAGCACTCCAGTGTTGTTAGACCCATGTTTGTATCAACCAGCCAGCACTCCAGTGTTGTTAGACCCATGTTTGTATCAACCAGCCAGCACTCCAGTGTTGTTAGACCCATGTTTTTATCAACCAGCCAGCACTCCAGTGTTGTTAGACCCATGTTTGTATCAACCAGCCAGCACTCCAGTGTTGTTAGACCCATGTTTGTATCAACCAGCCAGCACTCCAGTGTTCTTAGACCTATGTTTGTATCAACCAGCCAGCACTCCAGTGTTGTTAGACCCATGTTTGTATCAACCAGCCAGCACTCCAGTGTTGTTAGACCCATGTTTGTATCAACAGCCAGCACTCCAGTGTTGTTAGACCCATGTTTGTATCATCCAGCCAGCACTCCAGTGTTGTTAGACCCATGTTTGTGTCAACCAGCCAGCACTCCAGTGTTGTTAGACCCATGATGGTATCAACCAGCCAGCACTCCAGTGTTGTTAGACCCATGTTTGTATCAACCAGCCAGCACTCCAGTGTTGTTAGACCCATGTTTGTATCAACCAGCCAGCACTCCAGTGTTGTTAGACCCATGTTTGTATCAACCAGCCAGCACTCCAGTGTTGTTAGACCCATGTTTGTGTCAACCAGCCAGCACTCCAGTGTTGTTAGACCCATGATGGTATCAACCAGCCAGCACTCCAGTGTTGTTAGACCCATGTTTGTATCAACCAGCCAGCACTCCAGTGTTGTTAGACCCATGTTTGTATCAACCAGCCAGCACTCCAGTGTTGTTAGACCCATGTTTGTATCAACCAGCCAGCACTCCAGTGTTGTTAGGCCCATGCTTCTATCAACCAGCCAGAACTCCAGTGTTCTTAGACCTATGTTTGTATCAACCAGCCAGCACTCCAGTGTTGTTAGACCCATGTTTGTATCAACCAGCCAGCACTCCAGTGTTGTTAGACCCATGTTTGTATCAACCAGCCAGCACTCCAGTGTTGTTAGACCCATGTTTGTATCAACCAGCCAGCACTCCAGCGTTGTTAGACCTATGATTGTATCAACCAGCCAGCACTCCAATGTTGTTAGACCCATGTTTATATCAACCAGCCAGCACTCCAGTGTTGTTAGACCCATGTTTGTATCAACCAGCCAGCACTCCAGTGTTGTTAGACCCATGTTTGTATCAACCAGCCAGCACTCCAGTGTTGTTAGACCCATGTTTGTATCAACCAGCCAGCACTCCAGTGTTGTTAGACCTATGATTGTATCAACCAGCCAGCACTCCAGTGTTGTTAGACCCATGTTTATATCAACCAGCCAGCACTCCAGTGTTGTTAGAGCCATGTTTGTATCAACCAGCCAGCACTCCAGTGTTGTTAGACCCATGTTTGTATCAACCAGCCAGCACTCCAGTGTTGTTAGACCCATGTTTATATCAACCAGCCAGCACTCCAGTGTTGTTAGACCCATGTTTGTATCAACCAGCCAGCACTCCAGTGTTGTTAGACCATGTTTGTATCAACCAGCCAGCACTCCAGTGTTGTTAGACCCATGTTTGTGTCAACCAGCCAGCACTCCAGTGTTGTTAGACCCATGATGGTATCAACCAGCCAGCACTCCAGTGTTGTTAGACCCATGTTTGTATCAACCAGCCAGCACTCCAGTGTTGTTAGACCCATGTTTGTATCAACCAGCCAGCACTCCAGTGTTGTTAGACCCATGTTTGTATCAACCAGCCAGCACTCCAGTGTTGTTAGACCCATATTGTATCAACCAGCCAGCACTCCAGTGTTGTTAGACCCATGTTTGTATCAACCAGCCAGCACTCCAGTGTTGTTAGACCCATGTTTGTATCAACCAGCCAGCACTCCAGTGTTGTTAGACCCATGTTTGTATCAACCAGCCAGCACTCCAGTGTTGTTAGACCCATGTTTGTATCAAACCAGCCAGCACTCCAGTGTTGTTAGACCCATGTTTGTATCAACCAGCCAGCACTCCAGGGTTGACGTGCCGCCTTGACTTCTCACAACGTCATCTGGTTCTCTGTTTACACTGGGTGGACTTCAGCAGAAGCCAATTTTAAACATCCGCCTGAATACGGATTCGAACCCATGATCACGAGGTGGGCAGGCCAGCATGTAGACACTAGTTTACCGCAGCAGGTGTGGATCTATCCCATACATTTCTTGTGTCTTGTTTGTGCACTTGTGTGAAGCGATCATTACGACATGCGCAGGTGTGAATGTCGTATAGCTTGTTGTCTTCTATGTCCTTGATATTCTCGACAATCGTCACAGAACCCACAAGGAAATGGCTGAAACTGAAGTGCCCAGAAGGGTTCGAATTGTCTTCAAGACAACATGTTGATGACAGAGTGAGAGCTGGACACGTCCCAGAAGTTATGGGATAGGACACAACAAGTTGATGATAGAGTAAGAGCCATGCAAGACACGTCGCCGAAGCCGTACAAAGAAAACACATCCTGGGGTATTCACGTAAATCATTGGTTCCATTTCAACGAACTATTCCAGAAATGATGTGATGTAGCAGGAATCAGTCACATATTATACGTTTGACAGAAATCATAATTTTCCATAGACGTGTAGACGGCGAGGTTACCTACTGAACGGTCACAAACAGATTAATTTAACATGAGTATACACACCATTTACAACACTTTCTCTGTAATCCCGTTTATCACGCAGAGTCTCGTAGCAGGGCGAGAGCTGGGAGCGGTTCGACCCCCGCTCGTGACTTGCGGGATACTGAGCCGGCCGCACAGAAAGCAATGGCAAACTACTGAGCGTAATCTTGCCAAGAAATCAACATACAGCTGAAAGATACTGATGTTGACAGCGATGTCCTGTAAAGGATATGCAAAACATAAACACCATAGCCGGTCTCCCTGGTCTAGAGGTTAAACGACTTTCTCCGTAATCCCATATACTCTCGTGAGTAACGTGACGTGCGCGAGAATAGGTAGTGGTTCTCTCCGCGTCGGTAACTTACGGGATATGTGAGCCGGTCGCTCAGAAAGCAGTGGCAAACTACTGAGCGCAATATTGCCAAGAAATCAACAGTCAGCTGACAGCTGCTGATGTTGACAGCGATGTCCTGTAAAGGATATGCGAACAAAAAAATACACACCTCTTGAAGTGGCTGACACATTGCCCCACAATTACCACAGCCCACTCAGAGCAGTTCCACTAGCTGTGACTGGACCACTCTAGATTATATGTACATCATTACTTCCTTGACTACACAAAGGCTTTCGATAAAGTCAGACATGGCAACATGATGAAGATGCTTGTAGATCTGCAAATTGTTGGGAAAGACCTCAGATTTGTAAAAACAAAACTAAAAATAGAAACATTGGAAACAGCAAGCTGCCATTAAGATTGATAGTGAAGTAGGTCAAATTCAGTCTACTTAGAGATATGTGCAACAGGGATGCATGATGTCTCCTGATCATTTTTCCCTATACAGTGAAACTAATTTTAGAGATTTAGAAAATATGAGAGGAATCATCATCGGGGGACATAACATCAATACCCGTAGATATGTGGATGATACTGTATTAGTTGCAGACAATGAACATGATCTGTAACATTTAGTAGATAAAGTTATTGCACACGGTGAACTACTAGTGTAAGATTAAATTGTAAGAAGGCAGCGAATATGGTCGTCACTAGGAAGAAGAAGATACCACTATGTACTATATAAGTAAATGGGAATAATCTTAAATAAGGGAACCGGTACAACTTTTACGGAACAGTCATAACATCTGACGGGAGATGCCTTGAAGAGATTAGAACAAGCACCTCTATGGTCAAGGTAGACTTTTGCAAGATATCAAATGCCGATTGCAACGGAAAACTAAAGAGTTAAGTACAACATAGAACTGCACTTTTGTTTGGATGTTTGGATGACTGGAAACGTGGACAATGAGCAGACAAACTGAAAAACATCTAACGGCATTGGTAATGTGGTTTCTGAGAAACGCCGACCGTCAACATTTTATTGGGCACTTAATGAGAAGAAATAAACTAGAGAACGCAGTGACAACTGGCAAGACTGACAGGAAAAGAACAAGGTGAAGGTAGAGAAGGAAATATCTATTCGGCTTGGCCACGTGGCATAGTCGAGACAAGAACTCAGACCTGATCCACGACTCTGGTGATCATGTGAGATGGCGAAACATGACTGCTCACTCTGATCGGCATGGTATATGATGATGAGATGACACGAGGTACATGGGTGATATTCCAGTCCAATCTTAGCGCAGTGGTCATCTCGCCGGCCTGCCCACTCGGTGCTGGTCAGTTATAATGCCCTGGGTAGCAGGGCTGCCGCCTGGACCTATAATAAAATGTGTACCAAATAATGACATGAGAAGTAAAGGCGTCGGGCAATGTATTGATCATATTGTCCATCAAGTGCTGAGTGGTCTCAGTGGATATGAGGCTAGCTTGACAGCGGTCATGTACTATGGAAGATAATGGCGTTGAAGTCTGAAGTACAAGGTCTGTGCATATTCCAGGATACGGCATTATATGGTCGGGTGGCCGGTTCTCTTTCTAATCTGCTTACACGATTAGCGTTCATATACACAATATCAGCGCATACAGAAACAAGCTATGCGGGTATTTCTGGGATGGACCAGAGACACCCCAGTAGTGTGTATGCGTTACATCCTTGGTATGCCGACTGTTGCTGGTGGCGAAGGCTTACCTCAGAGTAGCTGCAGACACAGATCACCCGTTGCATGAGGCGCTGGACGCAGATAAGGATCAGAGACTGATAAGAGGGAAATCATGGATGGCTCAGGCGGAGGATACGATCAGACAGGTGTGCATCTTGGAGAACATTAGGCGAGGAGAGGAGTGGGTCAGAGTGCCAGCGGAGCAGTTAGACTTGTGCAGAGTTATAATCACATTGGACCGGGAGTGCAGGGAGTGGCCAGCCAGGGGCCACGAAAGTGGAAATCCAACAACTAATTGTAACTGACTCAGAAAGCAAGCTGAGTAGGGTGAGGACAGGCAAGCTTCCTGCAGAGTGGCTTGCTTCGCTTCGGAAGTCACGGGTGACAAGCATCGCCTGGATCTTTTCTCCGGGGCATGCTGGTGTGCTGGTAAGAATGCGACAGCGAGGAGTGACGAGGGGATCTGGCCGACGCTCGACGCTCGGAGGAAAGGCGAGACGGACATATAATCAGATTGCTACTGGTACTATTGGTGTTGGACCTCTTCGCTGGCTGCTGAGGATAGGGACGGAGCGCTTATGGGAATGCCCCGAATGCTGTGATGTCGGTTCCTAAATCAATCAATCAATCAATCAATCAATCAATCATACACAATATCAGATCGACCTATATCGGACTACATGTACCTGGGCCAATGGCAACAGATGATTCATGGGACAAACAGCAGCAGCTGGCACAGTCTTCAATCAACCAGATGGATCGCACTCATCACGTGTCACCGAGACTGACACTGGCATTCATCAGGCTGGGCGTGAATTTAACACTAGGGTATGGCGTGTGTATTTAACACTAGGGTATGGCGTGTGTATTTAACACTAGGGTATGGCGTGTGTATTTAACACTAGGGTATGGCGTGTGTATTTAACACTAGGGTATGGCGTGTGTATTTAACACTAGGGTATGGCGTGTGTATTTAACACCGGTTTTAATGTGCTTATCAGTTTAGTTAGCTGGTTAGTTGGTCAGTTAGCAAGTTAGTTAGTTAGCTAACAAGTTATTTACCTAGACAGTTAGCCAGCCAGTTAGTTAGTTAGTTAGCTTAGTAGACAGTTAGCCAGCCATTAGTTAGTTAGTTAGTTAGTTAGTTAGTTAGTTGATTGGTTGGTTGGTTAGTTAGTTATATAGATATTAGGAGCGTGCATTTGAAATCCGTCCAAAGAAGCTCACAGAGCGGTGATTCAGTTTCTTTCGTTTGAAGGATGTCGACCAGTGGACATTCATCGAAGAATGCAGGCAGCGTACAGTAACAAATGTGTGTCGAAGACAACAGTGACAGACTAGGCACGAATGTTTTGGAAAGGACGTTAGTTCACGACAGATTTTCGACGGCCGGGTCAAGCGCATATTGTTGCAACAGAAAAAAAACCATCGCCAAACTTTATGCAGCAGTACAGATGAACCGTTGTCGAAGCATACGTTCGCCAGCAAACGAATTTGATGTGTCAATTGGCACAATTCAAAAGGGCGTTCGTAAGAAACTGCAATATCGGAAGGTGTGTTCACAGTGGGTACCACTGATGTTGACCGACCACCAAAAAGAGGAACGCATGGGATGGTGTTTGAACGACTTGCTGCGTTAGAGAGTGGAGGGTGATGCATTTCTCTTCTTCATAGTGGAAGGCGATGAATCATAGTGTCACCACTTTGAGCCGAGCAGCAAAAGAGAGAGCATGCAATGGAAGTATGCTGGATCACCAAAAGCCAAAAAATTCAAGTTACAGATTTCTGCTGGTAAGGTTAGGCTGAGCGCATTTTATTTTACCATAAAGGGTTATTGTTGGCCGACTTTAAAGAACCTGGTGTCATCATCAACTCTACCCACTACTTGCAAACACTAGACAAGATGCAAAAAGCCATCAAGAATAAACGACCTGGCATGCTTTCTCGCGGTGTGATTTTGTTGCACGATTATGCTCGTCCGCATGTCGCAAAGATTGTGCAGGAAGCATTAGCAAGGAAGAAGTGGGAAATTCTGCGGCATCCAGCCTATAGTCCTGATGTGTCACCATGTGATTTTCATTTGTTCGGACCTCTAATAAATACTCTCAAGGGGTAACGATTTCACACACATGCAGACGTAATGAACGCGGTAAACACTTAGTTCAGTGAGCAATCTCAATCCTTTTTTTGCGGACGGCATTCGCCGCCTACCTAAGCAATGGGACCAACCTATGGTGCATAATTAATTCAAAATGGATGCTTTGTTTAATTCTACCACACCTTTTAATGTTTCTTTCATGCTTTTGTAATAAAGCCATTGGAACTAGTTTCAAATGAACGACTCTTATTGTTAGTTACTTAGTTGGTTAGTTGTTGGGCTGGTTAATAAGTTAGTTAGTTAGATAGTTAGTTGCTATGGAGAGGCAATAACTCCATCCCTGGTCTTAACTGGTCTCGGAATCAAAGCGAGAGGCAACTGTTACGGGTTATAAGTCCTTGTCAGTTGGCGTAGACATGGGGCGCCACGCGTTGCCTCTGACGGTGGGAGACACCTATAGGTGTCACTGATCAGCTACCGCCCGCCTCAAGCTGGGCAGCCCCCAGCCAATTGGGTGCTGATCCGCCACAGCCTGCCTGCTTCAATGGGTGCTTGGGGCTAGGACAAAATCTGAATCGCAGGCTGTAAAACCAATGCACCAGGTACAAACAAAAATAAAAATAGAAACCTCAAGCTACGGCTTGCAACCTGGAACGTGAGAACCATGTGTCCAGGATTTTCCACTGACTTGACCAATATTGATGATGTGAGAAAAACGGCTGTGATTGATGCCGAACTCAATCGTCTTAACATTGATATTGCTGGCCTGCAGGAGACTCGCCTCGCTGAGGAAGGGTCACTCAGGGAAAACAACTACACCTTTTTCTGGAAGGGTAGAGGGCAGGCAGAAAAAAGGCAACACGGTGTGGGCTTTGCAGTGAAGAATTCGCTACTTGGAATGATTGAAATTCCAGCAGGAGGAAATGAAAGACTATTATCCCTGCGCTTGGCAACCTCTTGTGGGTTTGCCACCATTATTACTGCATATGCACCGACACTCGATTCCTCTGATGATGTGAAGGATTTGTTCTATGAGGAGTTAGACTCCCTGATCAAGGCAGTTCCAAAATCTGACTACATTTATATGCTCGGTGATTTCAATGCTCGTGTGGGCAAGGACTCGAGTTCATGGCCAGTGTCCCTTGGAAAATACAACATCGGTCGCATGAATGAAAATGGGCAAAGGCTGCTGGAGCATTGCACCAGTAATGACCTATGTATTACAAACTCTTTTTTTAAAACAAAAGAGATGCATAAGGTCACATGGAAACATCCAAGATCCGGCCATTGGCACCAGCTGGACTTCATCATCACACGGAGACAACATCTGAACCATATATCATTGACTCGTAGTTACCACAGTGCTGACTGTGATACAGATCATTCTTTGGTTGTTGCAAGAGTTAGACTGAGACCAAAGAGAATCTACACAGCTAAACACAAATCTAGCCCCAGGATTAATATTATTAACACTCATGATCCTGAAAAGTGCTTTCAGTTTCAACAGCAACTTGAAGACGCTTTCACTGATACACCAGAAAATTGTACAGTAAATGAAAAGTGGGGTCAAATTAAGGAAACTCTTTATAAAACTGCCGTAGGGGTTTACGGCACTGTGGATCATAAGAGGCAGGACTGGTTTGCGGCCAACAGCGAGACTCTGCAGCCCTTGATTGATAAGAAGAAGAAAGCTCTCTTATGAAACAAGGAAAGACCAACGCGTAACACTCTGAGTGAGCTAAGGCAAGCTAGGAAGGATGTGCAAAAGGCTGCCAGGCAGTGTGCAAATGATTATTGGATCAAGTTATGTGAGTCCATTAAAATCGCAAGTGATAAGGGAGACATAAGAAGCATGTATGAAGGAATAAAGAAAGCCTGTGGTCCAGTGATCAAAAGAAGTGCACCGCTGAAAACCTTGACTGGAGATATCATCACTGATAAGAAACAGCAGATGGACAGATGGGTAGAGCACTATTTGGAGCTTTACTCAAGTGAGACCAAACTAGCGGATGATGCCCTCAACGCCATAGAGGCCCTGCCAACTCTTGACCACCTGGACACACTTCCCACCATAACAGAAGTTAAGTGTGCTATAAATGAACTTGCATCTGGCAAGGCTCCAGGTAAGGATGGGATTCCAATAGAGGTTATCAGGAGTGGGCAAGACACACTCACTCTACAGATCCACCAGCTAATAGAGCTATGCTGGCGTGAAGGACAAGTCCCACAGGATTTCAAAGATTCAAACATCATAACGCTGTACAAGAACAAGGGTGATCGGAGCGACTGTAACAACTATAGGGGTATCTCACTTCTGTGTATTGTTGGGAAAGTATTTGCCAGGATTGTTCTGCGCAGACTTCAAGTCCTAGGAGATCAAGTCTACCCCGAATCACAGTGTGGCTTTCGACAGAACCGGTCTACCACTGATATGATATTCTCATTGCGACAAATGCAAGAAAAATGCCGTGAACAGAATCAACCACTGTTTATTGCCTTCATCGACCTCACAAAGGCATTTGATTTGGTCAGTCGTGAGGGTCTGTTCAAGGCACTAAAGAAGATTGGCTGCCCACCAACTCTTCTGTCCATTGTGGAATCGTTCCACACAGGCATGAAGGGTATAATCAAGTTTGATGGTGCAACTTCTGAAGAATTTGAAATCAAGAGTGGAGTTAAGCAAGGTTGTGTACTAGCTCCCACCCTCTTTGGAATATACTTTTCACTTCTACTGAAATATGCATTTCGTGATCAGGATGGTGGTATATACATTCACTCACGCTCAGATGGCGGCCTCTACAATGCTCAGAGATTGAAGGCTAAGACCAAAATTAGGAGGGTACTGATCAGAGAGTTGCTTTTTGCAGATGATGCTGCAGTTACGACCCACTCTGAGGAAGAATTGCAATGTCTACTATCTGCATTCTCCAATGCTTGTTCTGAATTTGGTTTAACAATTAGCAAAAAGAAGACACAGATTATGTCACAAGGTGCACATGGGGTACCATCAATCTTTATTGACGACGCCGAACTAGAGATAGTAGACCATTTTACATATCTAGGATCAGTGGTAAATAGCAAATTATCCCTAGATCAGGAAATCAACATCCGGATTGGTAAGGCAGCAACAACAATGAACAGGTTAAGAAAAAGAGTCTGGAAGAACAGGAAGCTTACTGCCAAAACAAAAGTCCTTGTCTATCAAGCCTGTGTCCTTAGTACTCTTCTCTATGGCAGTGAAACCTGGACAACTTACTCACACCAAGAGAACAACTTAAACAGCTTTCATATGCGGTGTCTGCGAAGAATTCTTGGTATTAAGTGGCAAGACAAAATCACAAATACTGAAGTATTGGAAAGATCAGGTTGTGTGACAGTTTATTCCATGCTCAGTCTTCGTAGACTTAGATGGATAGGACATGTTAGGAGGATGGATGATGGTAGAATACCAAAGGATATCTTTTTTGGTGAATTACAGATGGGTAAGAGATCTCAGGGTCGGCCTCTACTACGATACAAAGATGTGTGTAAACGGGACATGATTGATACAGGCATTGATAATGCACATTGGGAGCAAGTCGCCGCTGAACGTGTTGCATGGAGGGCAAATATCAGAAATGGAATAAAGTCAAAGGAGAAAATTATTGCAGAAAAGTCACACACCAAGCGTTTGAGACGTAAGATGGTGCATGGTGGTGGAAATGACCACGTGTTCACATGCACCCACTGTGAACGGACATTTACAGCGCAAATTGGCCTTATCAGTCACACTCGCTACCGCCATAGTTAAAAGTTATTATGCCTTTTTAGAGCACAAACTATCGTCTGTCAAGACGGCAAGGTGCCAATGTAATGTATGTAGTTGGTTGGTTGGTGGTAGGTTAGATAGTTAGTTAGTTAGTTGGTTGGTTGGTTATTTAGTTAGTTAGTTAATTAGATAGTTAGTTAATTAGTTGGGTAGTTGGTTTGTTAGTAAGATAGTTAGTTAGTTAGTTGGTTGGTTGGTTGGTTGATTAGTTAGTTAGTTAGTTAGTTAGGTAGTTAGTTAGTTAGTTAGTTAGTTGGTTGGTTGGTTTGTTGCTAGGTTAGTTGGTTTGTTATTTAGTTAGTTAGTTAGCCGCGGTTCCATCTTTACGGCAACGTGTCACCCGATAATTGCTCCATTTCTGCGCTGGCGGAAACCACACACTGTCCAGCATCAAAAATAAACCTGACAGTGTCCTATGACATACGCCTGGGTCATTGACATTGAGTTGAGTGACCGGGCATGAGAAAGAATGGAGATGAAAGTGGGAGACAGTAAAGTGACTGACCTGGCTATGAGAAAACAGCCAGTCCTGAGAAATAATGGGAAGGGTGAGTGTGGACCCCAGGGGGATGGGGGAAGGACAGTGGAGTTTTGTGTGAAGTCAAGGGACTTCAGGACAGTTGATGTGTGGATGCCGAACTGGTCGGTATTCTAAGGAGAAGCGGAGTTAGAGATCTCCGTGTTGTGTTGTTCTCCTAGTTGTGAAGACAGGCCTGAACCAGAGTGGGTTCTATAGTGAGGGAGGGCCTAAACCCAGAGTGGGTTGCATAGTTGAGCAGTGGCTCCGACCCAATGTGTGGGTTGTATTGTAGGAGATCCAGCCGTGGATAGTAGCTGGACTAAATGTCTTGTGGATTTGATATGAAGCAGGCTTGAGAAGGCATTGATGTGTGCTGGTTAAATTGTGAGGAGGATATTATATTCTATGGATTACATTATTTCTGGATGTATAAACATGTTCCGTCTGTCCGTCTTATTTCTGTAATAAAGGATTATGTGCGCCAACGGAATCTTGTTTAAAGCCTGGTGAATATGCACTGCGGGGGTGAGTTATATTGCAAGACAGTTAGATATCTCCATTGACACACCATGAGTATCGTTACCTAGACAACGACCATCACACGACAATATCATGAACATATCATCGTAAGAACTTCTTGATATTATCATCAGAAAGACGTGTGACATCTGGAGGCTTCGTCCGTTCAAGAAACCCAGTGAATTGTCTGGAAACTCGTCGCTTGGTAAAGAGTTTCTGACGGTACTGACAGCTACATTCGGTTAAGGAACACCTTGCAATTTTGAGTCATCTGAGAGCTCGTCCGATCAAGAAACCCATTGCATTATAGACATTGGTGTCATTCTGAGATATTTGTGGGCTCTTCGCTGAGAGAGGAGTTAGTATCTGTGACTTCGTTCCATCAATTTAGACAGTACGGCGTCAAGAGATTAACAGCAACTCTTTTGTGTGTGTAAGACGCCACATCGAAGAAAAACTGTCAGCGCGCGATGAAAATACGCGGCAGAAATCACAAGCGAAGAGTCAGTTCACGTCAAGTTCACTACAGGTGAATTGGATACCAACCATATTGCGGAGGCGATAGGGGGTGTCAGAGATTTAACGCAGCACATATCAACCGGCAGAGTCGATTGCACTGACGGGGGTGTCTAGTCACAAACAGCACGGAATGTCGGGTTGAGAGGCCATTCGCATGTGTTTATAGGTCAAGAGACAGAAGTGCTAGCGGACAGCACAGGTAAATGTCGCGGGGACAAAACGTTGTTTGCGACAATAGCGGGTCAGCATAGTTTGACAGTATCGCTGTCGGTGATAAAGACAGGATTGAACCAAAGATTTAAGACAGTGAGCAATTTCGTCGCATCATCCTGTGCGTGGTGGGATATTTTGGTGTGTGTGTGAAGGCAAGTGCACTGTGTTGTTGCAAGTTGACTGGTCTTGTCGACGCATTTAATAGGACGGGTGGAGACACCAGCGTCCAGGTACGGGGGAGAGTTACGTTAACCCCTACCACAGCCGTGCTAGGGCAGAAGTGGAAAGTGTTTGTGTATGGCGGAAAAGTTCCGGGCATTTTACAGACAGATTAAGTGTGACTTTCCACGGAGTTAAAAGAGCAGCCGGGTGGGGCTTTCAAGGTTGTGCGGAAACTGTTTTTACGGAGGAATTTTTCACTGACAGTGATAAAGAGAAATTGGGGTGACATTGTGAGTTGGGGGTGGAAGGAGGAAAGGTACTCAGGAAAATTTCCACGGCCTAGTGTGGTCAAGATGACTCATTGTGAATGAACAAAACAAGGTTGTTTTGAAAGAAAGCCAGATTTAATGTTTCGTCTTTGTTGAACTGTTCTACTATTGTCATCATTATTCTGTTATGAGCAAACAGTTTTAACGTATCATCATCGCAACCATGGTTGTATTTCTTTGCCAATAAGGATTTATATATCAAAATTTAAAGCGTTGAACATTGGCTGCCATTCTCCTTTTCTTTTTGGTGAATCTTGTCGGGTAACGGAAATCCATAACATTTATGATACAGCAAAGCACCATCTCCGCAACGAAAGTAACAACATATCGAAAGAACACCTTGGATAATTATTATTACCGTCTACGTTTCCGACAGTTGGAGCTCGTGATCACAACGCGAAATGAAGTAACCACTCAACAAAACAATAAGTCGCTTTGAAATCTAGCGTCGTAAACATTTCGGAGAATTTAACACAGACATTTCCAGCATATTGTGAAAAACTATTAACAGCAAAATAAGAACTTTTGGCGACGGATTATGAGTACAGATTTATCTGCCAACCAGTTGGACATTCTGTTGCTCTCATGGTCTTAACTGTCGTTATCGTTTGTGGACTTATATATATATATATATATATATATATATATATATATATATATATATATATATATATATATATATATATATATATATATATATATATATATATATATATATATGTTTTACATGTAGTTGTTGATAGACACTGGTTGCGATCTCTATCTACATCAGGATAGGCTTGGCAAAACGTGGATATTTTCTGGTGCTTAAGATATTTTTTGTAAGTAAAACTTTAATGAGTTAACGTGTCGTGCAGTGGCATTGGAGTCCTAACTAATATCTATAGACGTGTTGTCTGACGTCACAGCTGTGTATATTTTGAAGATATATTTTTTTCTCTTCTTTCTTTTCGTTATATTTACATATGATATTTGTTGTGGTCGGATATATGTTATTATTGTGATCTTTCGTCATGTCTGCTGTCTAGTGGTCTTTGTCAGTTTATATTTATATATTACGCGCACTGTGGGTGTCCCTACACAAGCTTGTGGTTGTTACTGTGGTTTATTTCTTTGTGATCACCGTCTCCGTGTACTTGGCTTGTGAGTCTAACGTTTGTATAGAAAACACTTAGTGTTATCATCCATTTGTTTGTATATGTATTTATATGTATGTTTAACAATATTTCCAGAAATGTTATACAACTATTTGTTATAGATATATGCGAGGGAGGATATTTTCCCTCACTATCTAGTGCTTATAGAGTGACTGGGTGAGTACAGAGTGATATTTTGGCACTACGAATTTACGTACACAGGGAGTAGTGGTGTACTTAGGGAAGTGACACAAAGACTAGTAGCAGAGTCTTACATTTATAGTTGGACTGAATTGACAGCAACGTGTCCACAAGTACAAGATGCCTACTTTAATGGAATATATTGAAGCAGGTGAACGAATAGGCCTGAAAGGTAAAGAGTTACAGGAGTATGCAGAAGCAAAAGAACAAAAACAGATTGAAAGAGAGGAGAGGCATAATGAACGCGAGGCAAAACGTCTACAGGAAGTAAAGTTGACTGAAATGGAAAACAAACGTCTACAGGAAGAGAAAGAGACGCAAGTAAAACTAGCTGAAATGGAAAACATGCGTCTACAGGAAGAGACACAAGTAAAACTGGCTGAAATGGAAAACAAACGTCTACAGGAAGAGAAAGAGGCGCAAGTAAAACTAGCTGAAATGGAAATTGAGAAAGAGAAGATCAAGTCTCAGATGCAAACTGAAATCGAGTTAAGAAAACTAGAACTATCTTCGAAGGGTCAAAGTGAGGAAAGCAGAAGACCGTCGCAGTCGTCACAGAGATTAAAACTGCCATATTTTACAGACTATCCGCAGTATTACTAAATAGACTAAAACCATATTCAGAAGACATATTAGGTGACTACCAGGCGGGTTTTAGACAAAACAGATCAACAATAGATCAGATATTTATCTTACGACAAATAGCCGAGAAACATTGGGAATATAAAAGAGATCTCCATAACATTTTTGTGGATTTTAAAAAGGCTTATGATAGTGTCCATAGGAATAGTCTATGGAATGTTATGCAGGAATTTGGAATACCAAGGAAGTTAATTATCATGACCAAACTATGCATGGAAGATACTTATAATATAGTAACATATAAAGGCAGGAAATCAGACCCCTTCCAAATAACATCTGGCTTGAAACAGGGTGATGCACTATCGCCGCTACTCTTCAATCTGGCTCTAGAGAAAGTTTTAAGGAAGGTAAAGGAGGAATGTGATATTGGAGGAACATCCAAGCTGCTTGGTTATGCAGATGATATAGATATTATAGGGCAAAGTGAACAAAAGACATTAGAAATATTGACTCACTTAAAGGAAAAAAGCCCAACAGATGGGGCTGGTTATCAACCAAGATAAGACAGAATATATGGTAATTTCAAGAGACGGAATGGCTAAAAACTCTGGCCACATACAAATAGATAATATGACCATTAAAAGAACGGAAACATACAAATACCTGGGTACAATCTTCAACTGCTCCAACATCATAAGGGAAGAAATACAAACTAGAATCAACTCTGGAAATAAGATATACTACGCACTACAACATCAAAGGCGCTATCTCGTAACACCAAAATCATAATATACAAAACACTGATCAGACCAGTTGTGCTGTATGGCTCTGAAACCTGGAGTACAACGAAAGGAGACGAAGCCTTGTTACAAACCTTTGAGAACAAAATTTTAAGACGCATCTTTGGACCCATTAGGGATACACAAAGTGGAGAGTGGAAAAGAAGAAGTAACAAAGACATTTATGATTTGTTTAAGTCCCCGCTAATCACTGGTATCATGAAGGCTAATAGACTACAATGGCTGGGGCATATAGAAAGAATGGAAGATAATAGGGAAACAAAACTCGCTTACACTCAGGAAATAAATGACCGTAGACCCCGAGGTAGACCAAGAAGGCGGTGGAGAGATAATATACATACAGACCTACAAGCACTTGGAATCAACGACTGGCAAGAGAAGGTCCACCAGAGAGACGAATGGAGACAGATTGTATTTGCAGCAAAGAACCTCAATGGCTCGGAATGCTGAAGAAGAAGAAGAAGATATTTTACAGACCGGGACCAACTTGAAAATTATTTGGCCAGGTTCGAGGCATCAACTAAAGCGTTAGGTACTCCAGAGAAGGAGTATGCGATGCGACTTTGCGAGTTTCTTACGGATAAGGCACTAGACACCATGTTCAATTTACCTGTAGAAGAAAGAAACAACTACACTATCTTACGTCAACGTTTGCTGACAAAGTTCCAACTCACTGAGCATGGATATAGGACAACGTTTAGACAGTTAGTGCCAGAGACAAATCAAGATTTCACAGACTTTGTTAACACAGTAAAGAACACATTTAACAAATGGATGGAGCTCACAGAAGTAGGGAAAGATTTTAATAAATTAGTAGATTTAGTTTTAAGAGACAAAGTATTAGCTTCATGTAATACCACTTTAGTGGCTTTCTTTGAGGAACGTAAGCCAAAGGACATAGATACAATGTCACAGTTAGGGCAAAATTACATGACTGCACATCCTAACAGTTCTATTGGGAAACTAATGAGTGAGGAAATAGTTTGTGCAGCGTACACTAAACAGGACCAGAATCCAGTCATCAGACCAAGGGCAAAAAGTGTGGATTCAGCACAGAAAGGTGAGCAGCAAGAACCTCAAGATAATGGTTTCCGAGGAAACAATGTTGGTAGAGTTGGACGGTACCCATATAGAAGAGGGAATTTCCAGAGACGTCCAAATTATGCCGGATGTTGGAATTGTGGAAGCTGGAGACACAAGGCAGCGGATTGTGACGTGCAGCCAGCCAGTGAGCCAACAAGTAACGCAAGGAAGGAGATCACTTGTTTCAAATGTGGAAGGGAGGGGCATTTCAGCCATCAATGTAGGATGAGAGAAACAGAGCACTCAAATGCAGCGCAAGTGATTGAGATGCTGAACAATGAAGATTGTAGTGGGTGCAAACCTCTTTTTGAAAAAGACAGTCAGCCAGTCCTAATATGTGGTCATACAGTGAAAGCAGGATCAGCAGTGCATGAAGGAGGAAGTCTGGAGCTGCATCAGGGATTTGTCAATGATAGACCAGCGTTAACAATTAGGGATTCCGGATGTACGTCTATCGGAGTGAGGAGAAGTGTAATAGATCCCTCGGATTATACAGGGAAAAAGATTATATGCATAACATTCAACGGCACAGTAGAGTTCTACCCATTAGCCATAATAACAGTTAAAAACACCATATATCACTGGAAGAGTGACAGCGTGTGTTTTGGACTCACCAGTGGCTGATTTGATCATAGGAAATGTTATAGGAGTTAAAGATTGTACAGAAGAAGAAGTAGTTTAGTGGGACCGAAAATATAGTGTAAGCAGTAATGAGGTAGTTACCACAAGAGAACCTAAATTAGAGAGTATAGCTGAGGTAGAAGAGGCACTTGAAGTATACACAGGAACTCAGGACAAGGATAGTACAGCTGAGCAGATGAGAATGGATCCCAAATATAGTGCTAGTGAATCCCAGAGACTAGATACTACTCTGAACAAATGTTCCTACGGGTGTAGGAGAGTAGAACATAGGCAGTCAAAGAAAGGTAGATGGTACTTCGAGAGGAAGAACAATGTTCTCACTCGCAGGTTTTCAGATAGCAGAACTGCACGTGGGCAAGGAGCAGTACCTTTAGCACATAGAGACCGATATACTAGAACAGCTCAGGATAGTGCATGTGCAGGGCACATAGGCATAAGGCGTATGCAGCAGAAAGCAAGGTGCCAGATATATGGGCCAAGATTGAATAAAGAGTTCAGACTAAACAGAGACTCAAGTGTAATGATGCAATATGCAGATAGGAAAGTTGAGTCAGGTCAAAAGTGTGTTCGCGACATTACTGACCCAGGGCTAGGGATAGCAAACAGATGTTGTAACTGTAGAGGTACCATGAGTCATGGGTACATGAAAGGTAGACACAGCATCGACAGGAATCAGAGGAGGGTTAATGCAAGAACAGAACCACCTGATATAGGGTCGGTACACAAATAGTATTGTGTGGTCGTGAAGTAGTAAGAGACCTGTGGGTACATAAGTATAATGCTTTCCTATGATGTATTATTATTATGTGGTGTATTAGTTCATGCATTGGTACACAAGATAGAAAGTTGTTTGTATTTATGTGTGGGGAATATGGGAGTGTACTATGAGCATTTGATGTATTATTTAGGGTGGTAGCTAAAGTGAGATGGAGCCATACTTAGGGCTACCCAGGCAATATGTCTGGGTCACATGTTTAGTAAGTTTTAGTCTCCCAATATTTGAAAACGAAGTTTTCTTTTAAGAGGGGGGTGATGACATAAGCCTGGGTCATTGACATTGAGTTGAGTGACCGGGCATGAGAAAGAATGGAGATGAAAGTGGGAGACAGTAAAGTGACTGACCTGGCTATGAGAAAACAGCCAGTCCTGAGAAATAATGGGAAGGGTGAGTGTGGACCCCAGGGGGATGGGGGAAGGACAGTGGAGTTTTGTGTGAAGTCAAGGGACTTCAGGACAGTTGATGTGTGGATGCCGAACTGGTCGGTATTCTAAGGAGAAGCGGAGTTAGAGATCTCCGTGTTGTGTTGTTCTCCTAGTTGTGAAGACAGGCCTGAACCCGAGTGGGTTCTATAGTGAGTGAGGGCCTAAACCCAGAGTGGGTTGCATAGTTGAGCAGTGGCTCTGACCCAATGTGTGGGTTGTATTGTAGGAGATCCAGCCGTGGATAGTAGCTGGACTAAATGTCTTGTGGATTTGATATGAAGCAGGCTTGAGAAGGCATTGATGTGTGCTGGTTAAATTGTGAGGAGGATATTATATTCTATGGATTACATTATTTCTGGATGTATAAACATGTTCCGTCTGTCCGTCTTATTTCTGTTATAAAGGATTATGTGCACCAACGGAATCTTGTTTAAAGCCTGGTGAATATGCACTGCGGGGGTGAGTTATATTGCAAGACAGTTAGATATCTCCATTGACACACCATGAGTATCGTTACCTAGACAACGACCATCACACGACAATATCATGAACATATCATCGTAAGAACTTCTTGATATTATCATAAGAAAAACGTGTGACATCCCGACAAAATCAAAAGATCGCACAAGCAGGCATGCAAAAGGCCGCTGTCAGAATGTCAACACAACAGTCCGCCACTAGAACTACAGTTCACCGTCAATGAAAGCAGCACTCATGAGAAACCCAACATTTCCATACGTAATGCTGCAAAAGGCAAACCAGCAAGCTCGGCAAAAGGCCACACACCATTTTTCTGAACATACAGTTCACAACTCACTCATTCGTAGATAGTCTTAAAAGGATTCCATATGCAATCTTACGGCTCACAGTGTAGAACCAAGCACTCAACTCGGAATATTGTACAGGAAGATATATACAAGGTAAAGCAAAGAATATTGTACAGGAATATATACACAATGTAAAATCCAGAATGTTGTACAAGAAAATATAGACACGGTAGCGCCTAGAATATTTTACAAGAAAATATAGGCAACGTACCGTTTAGAATATTTTACAAGAAAATATAGACATGGTACAGCCTAGAGCTAGCATATTGAGCACGAATATATAGACACGGTACAATATAGAATTAGATTAATGTACGAAAAAAAAAAAACGTGGTAAAACCTAGAAAGTTGTACCAAAAAAAATGTGGAGAATGTACAGCCTAGAATATTGTACAAGAAAATATAGACACAGTACAACATAGAAATAGAATATTGTACACGAAAATATAGGCATGGTATAGCTTAGAACTATAATGGGTGTGGGGGGGGGGGGGGGGGGTGGGTGAGTGGTCTCGAAGCATGGTGTCTGCCTTGAGTGCTGGAGGCCCCGGGTTCAAGCTCCGGCGAGGGCCGGGATTTTTTCACATGAACTTCTAGTAACAAAATTTTCCCTGGTCTCTGGGTAGTGAGATCGGACACCAGTGTGTATTGTTGCGCACGTAAATAATCCCTTGGCAGTTGGAAATCGAAAAAAGAGTAGCCTAACTGGGATACCCGGGCAAAATTTTGAGTTAAAAATCTACCCAAAGTATTTCAGGATCCTCGCCGGTGCTACGGAGTTCGTGCACTGAGCTGAGAGTCTCCGTACTCAGGTTTGAGTTACGAGAAAAACGGAGCACTTATGGGTTACACCCGTGTGCGGTAATGTTGATCCGTCCACTAAACTAAACTAAAACTAAACTAGAATACTGTACAAGAAAATATAGACAGGGTACAACCGAGATTTCTAGGATATTGAACAACAAGTATAATCAGCACTCAACCCAGCATGATCTGCACATCTTTACTGCTCTTGAGCATTGCATGAACATGATCAGAATTATTCTGATTTCACTCGCCATTCGGCAGTCCATATTACCTGGCTCTCCGCGCAATGTCCATCGACAAAGATATTTCTGGAAACGCTGGGCAGTTGTATAAATTTTCAGCGCACTTATAGTTGACATTTTACGTTTCCAGACATGGACACACACACACACACAAGGCAAACATCACACATAAATCACCACAAAACAAATGGTGATCGATAGAGCATGTTGCATTTATCTAGTCTGAGATAGAAGGCTTTAATGTGCATGTCTGTACAGACATTTTGGTCGCACACATTCAGCACACAAATTCAATGAAGACAATAAAAAAAAAAAAGATTACAGAGGAAGAAGTCAAATGGAAAAGGATGAAGCCTCATTTATTCAAATGAACAAGAGCCACGAGAAAGTCTTAATCACGAACCAAAACCAACGGGATTCAGATATAGATAAAGTCAACGATTCGTTTTCATGCACTGGGTGTACGGGGGACAAAGTTAATGGCAATGTTCTGTGCAGTGAGGTATTTTAGGTACATGGTGTTGACTCCATGTTTATGTATAATAATCAGCTGTCCCTGGTGATGTGTTTGGTATCACATCGGGTCTCTTCACTTCTCAGGGAGTGTTCTGGTACACGTTGTAGAATGAGTAGAGCTGGAGAACAGATCAGTTAAAACACTACAGCCTACCTTTACCGGCCTTTCTGGCGAGCGGGTAGCCAATGCGATTCGAAATACAACATTCGGTCTTCGAAACCAGGTGCAGACTCTTTGGAAGCAGACCGCCATGTGTTGATTTCTAAAAGTGGTATCTGTCAGCAACTTACTTGCGACAGGTATTTCAGGACTCCCCTACTTTTGCACCACACGAAATAATAACTCGTGTCATTTGCAAAAGGAATACAATTTATTTAGAGCTGATTACAAACAAGCTCTGCGAGCGGAATACTTCATTGACAATAAACATCATGGTACGTTACACAGATGCAATGAAGAGGTGATAATGATACTATTAATCACTGAATGGAATCTAAAGCCTCACAATCACTATTGTCTATAAACTTATAGTATTCATAAGGAACACGTCTACTCTCCAGTCGTCTCAGTCCCAGTCTGAGCCACGCTTCTCATTGCGTGTTCGAACACGGACGTTGGATCCTCCGTGCGCTGACGAGTCTTGCGTGCGTGGTGTCCCAGCACGCTGGTCAGTTAACTCGAGTAACCTGTACTCCATGGTTACTCGTCGAGGCGGTTAGTTTCGTAGTGTTTTGGGAAACCCTCGCTCACTTGCACTCAATGCTCTCTTGGTTGACACAAGTGTGTCCCGTTGTGAAGCTATTTATAGCGCTGGTGTCTCTCCTGTCTGGTGTCCTTTAATAAACTCTGTCTTAGCTCTATTACTTATATTCTTAACTCTGTAAACTCATATTTAGATCTTTGACAGTATCAATGTCGGTCGTGCAGTAAACAATGGCAAACTACTGAATGTAAACCTGCCTAGTAAATCACAAACGGCCGAAAATGATGGGGTTGATTGCAACAGGATGTATGGACATGCAACTATTTAGTAACAGCCTATATGTGGAAGCGAGTAACTGAGCACACAGAGCAGCAGGCGAGAGCGCTAGCAACTGCGCCAAGTGCCTCCCTGTGCAGACAGTGCTCACCAGCGTGGAGCAGGCCCTATGTAGAACGTCGCAATCAGCATTAACTCGTGTCCCAAGTGTGTGTCCTCTCCATTGCCGGTGTCTGTGCCTCACCTCTTGGTTCAGGAGCATTTGTCCTGTCATCTCCATAAGTTTTACATTGCCGATGCTCTAATACAACTTTTATCTTTCTGTCAGGGCATGCCCATGATAATGTATGCTAGTAATTTGGAGCACAACTTGAAGAATGGGACATTCTCATATTGTTGAGGTAATTAATAACAAGGTAGCAGCATAGACGGAGTTGTGTACCATCAGTAATCTCTCTAGTCAGGGATGGTGTCTAGTCCACAGAGAGAACGCAACCACACGCAGACACAGCGCAACCACACATAGACAGCGCACCAACACGCAGACACAACGCACCCACACATAGACAGAGCACGCACACATAGACAGCGCACCCACACATAGACAGCGCACCCACACATAGACAGCGCACCCACACATAGACAGCGCACCCACACATAGACAGCGCACCCACACATAGACAGCGCACCCATACATAGACAGAGCACGCACACATAGACGGCGCACCAACACGCAGACACAGCGCACCCATACATAGACAGAGCACGCACACATAGACAGCGCACCCACACATAGACAGCGCACTCACACGCGGATACAGAGCAGCTTTGTTCGCGCCGTCTCTAGCCGTGTGCGCAAGAAATAAATGAGGAGAACCGTTGAGGCCACTAAGACGATTACTTAAATGGACACACATAGTATTATTTGGCGCTCACAGAAGAAGAAGAAGACGGAAATAGAGATTAGAAGACGAACTAGACAACATAAAATTTGAAAGCTATAATAGTTACCGACCGGGATCGAACCTGTCGCCTGCAAATACGACGGCGCCTCGCTGCAGGAACAAGTGTACTTCGACGCACGACCAACTAGAGTGTCTAGTTCGTCTTCTAAATCTATATTTCTTCTTCTTCTTCTTCTTCTTCTTCTTCTTCTTCTTCTTCTTCTTCTTCTTCTTCTTCTTCTTCTTCTTCTTCTTCTTCTTCTTCTTCTTTCTTCTTCTTCTTCTTCTTCTTCTTCTCTTCTTCTTCTTCTTCTTCTTCTTCTTCTTCTTCTTCTTCTTCTTCTTCTTCTTCTTCTTCTTCTTCTTCTTCTTCTTCTTCTTCTTCTTCTTCTTCTTCTGTGAGTGCCAAATGATATTATGTGTGTCCATTTATCTAGCCATGTGCGGTATGTTGGGGTTGTTCTCCCTAGTAGGGGAAGATATGTCACGTAGTGATGTATGTCTTTGTGAATACAGTATTCACGTCTTCATTAGCATGCTATTAGTAATTGTAGTAGTAAATGTAATAGTAGTAGTTGTAAGTAGTGGTAGTAATGGTAGTAGTAGTAGTAGTAGCAGCAGCAGCAGCAGTAGCAGTATATATACAACACACATACATACTCACACATCCAACACACATAAAATGAACAACATAAGATGTTAGTTAGTTAGTTAGTCGTGGTTCCAACTTCATGGCAACGGGCGTCCCCATTATGCTCCATTCCTGTGCCAGTGAATATCACACAAAATGCTCATCACTTTCCAATGTGAAAAGTGGAACAGACAGGAGTCTCGGCAAGCCAACAGCCCGCACAGGTACACTGTGCATAATGCCGCCGCCAGAATGCCAACACAAAAGTCTTCCACGAAAACTACTGTTTATCGTCGATGGAATCGGCAGTCACCAGAAAGACATCATTGACTCGGGTTTTCTCACATGGCTCTGTCTCTATCCGCAGGGCGACCCGCCGAAAGCGTCGCATTAAGCACTGACTCTGTTGATCCAGCGCCAACTCCCAGGAGTCTCCTGAAGAATGCACTCGTGAACCGAAAAGGCAAATCAGTAAATTCAGCAACAGTCGGTAGCCATTGTTCCGAACATGCAGGTCACTGTACAAACAAAAGCGGACATGTAGAAGCATTCCACGCGAATATCACAGCTCACAGAGTCGCGCCACGCACTCGCTCAGTAGCAGGGCGACGGAACCATATAGTACAGGTCCAACATGAGAAAAATGCGAAATGCAAACCGCAGCCACAAGGATAAATATTCCAAAGGCCGTAGCGGTTCAATGCCTAACCGTCATGCTTGGGACCGGAACGAACGAACGAACGAAAATCTTTATTATCAAAAGGTTAAGAATTGGGCACGCAGGCCCGTCTAACATTCTGCCCTTCTTCCCAATTTCCTCTCATACATTCTTTCATTCATCATCCGGAAGCAATATAAGATGTACACATACTCTATCGAAATCAAAATTTATGTTTTCTGATTCGTCATCAAGATATCCAATTTTCTGAACACCCCGCTTTGCTGAACATCTTACTACATCACCTCTGTCTACCCCCTCGACATATCCTCGAGGCAACGGGTGATAATAAGTGAACGAGAAGAAACAGCAAACAACCGTACCAACACGCTTACGACAGCCAGGTTCTAGCCTAAGGATGGGCGTAAAGATAAGAAAGTGGGAGATAACTCCAATATAATGCATCAATAGGTGGAAAAGAAACATGAGATTCAGAGAAACGCGGGCATTGATTTAGCTATCTTTGTTATGGGACAGGAAAGGCGACCTTTCCAAGATAGAGCATAAAAAGCATTATTACTAATTAATGGATTAAAATAAAACTGTCAGACATTAGTTTAGTTTTTAGTTTAGTCGATGGATCAACATCACGGTACACGGGTGTAAGCCATTAGTGCTCAGTTCTACTCCTAACTCAAGCCTGAGTCGAGAGAAACTCAGCTCAGTGCACGAACTCCATAGCACCGGCGAGGATCCTGAAATACTTTGGGTAGATTCAGGGCCGGATTAAGCCATCTTGGTGCCCTAGGCACAAACCCACATGGGTGCCCTCTACTGCCCCGGGCCCCCGATCCTCCACTGACTGCTGGTATGTTCAATATTATGCAAAAAACTAACGAAGAAAAACAGTTGTGAAATGTAAACATATATGTTTGTACTACTATCACTCATATAAAACCTACAATAAGGTATTTCTGTATTAAAATTAATAGTTAATTAATTTTGTAATAATAGTAGACAAAAATACTGTAACTTTTTTGATAGATAAGAAAGTCAGAGAGAGCACACATATACATTTTAAAGTTCTTTTTTCTAGATTTACGTCTGGCAAAGTTTTTGAGTACATCATCAAAGTTAATTTTGCGCAACAAGTCTGCCTCATTCATCAGCAAAGATAAGGAATCAAGCCTTTCTTGTTTCATTGTCGATCTACTTGGATTTTTTGTACGTTTCAACTGAGAAAAAGAGCACTCAGTTGAACAGTTCGTAACCATTAATGTTAAAAATATGCGCAAGGCGATTTCTACATTTGGAAAAGCACACTCGATGTTGTCTCTAACTATTACTTTGTAGAGTTCTGCATGACTGAACGTGTTGTTGTCAGATTTTGATGCACGAAACTTGTGGCGAATATATGAGTGGAACTGTTGTAGTTCAGTATCTACCGTAGATTTTTAATTCGAAATTTTGCCCGGGCAGCGCCGTTCATCTCGTCTCATCTCATCATGTTTCTCTTGTACCTTGCGGTGTCGAGGTGAAGTATAAACAGCAGGAGAGTGCCCGCTTATGAGCTTCATGTATCGATATTCCCATGGACTCTGTTATTCCCTGCGTATATTGTTTACGTGGTCGGCCTCGTCCTCTGTTTCCCTCTGGTCTGTACATCATTGCTTGTTATGGTATACTGTTAGTTGGTAACCTACTTGCATGGCCAAACCATTTGACTTGCTGCCTTCTAATAAAATCTAGTGCATATATCACCCCCACTTTAGTCCTGAAATCTTCATTTCTGATCTTATCTCTTCTTGATACGTTGAGTATTCTTCTCAGGAATCTCATTTCTGTTGTTGTGATTTTTCTTTTCTATTTTTCTGTCATTGTCCAGGTTTGGCATTGGTAGCATAAAGTTGGTAGGAAGATTGTGTTGTAAAGTGCTTTCTTAGTAGTTATTGATACATGTTTGTTCTTTAGTATTGGTGCCATTTGTCCAATGAGTTGATTTGCCTTATTGCACCTATTTTCGATCTCGTCTTCTGATCTGACATTTGATGATATTATACTTCCTATGTACTTGAAACTCTTTACTTGTTTCAAGGGATGTTCATTTAGGTGAATCGTTGTTGCTTTTTCTTCTTTAGTTATAGTCATTACCTCTGTTTTGCTTGTGCTAATTTATGTTCCCTACACATTTCGTTTAGACTATTCATGTGGTCTTGTAATTCAGCTTCTGATTTTGCTATTAGTGCTTGGTCGTCCGCAAACAGGAGTTCTCTAATGGTTAAATTTGCAGATGGTACTTTCTCTGTGTTCTCGTCATTCGGTGTTCTTGCGGTTTCTGTTTGGCTGGTTTCTTTACATAAGTTGTCTATATCTAAATCTATAAAACAGAATGTATGTGGGTGGGTGGGGATGTATTGGATGCGTTCGATAACGGTCCATCCGATTGAGATGAAATTTTCTACACGTCTTCTTTTCATTTCGGTGCAACCAACTGTCATAGTTTTTTAGTGTAGAATCAGCTATTTACTTACTAAAATTTAATAATTAAATTACATGACTTAACATAAGAAAAAATATATAAAGGGACATAACTTTTAGTAGGATTGCTATATCTAAGGTTAAGTCCCCTGGCTATAGATAGATAGATAGATAGATAGATAGATAGATAGATAGATAGATAGATAGATAGATAGATCTGACCCGATAGATAGAGAGGGTGGGATAGACGGAGGGAGAGACGGACGGTCGGATGGACGGGCAGGCAGGCAGGCAGACAGACAGACAGACAGATAGATAGACAGACAGACAGCCGGGCCGTCAGACAGACAGACAGTCGGGAACGGGAACTTATATGACTACTTATATGAAGTAAATGAGATGCTCCCCATCAGGGGCTGGGCGAAGCCGGGCCGGGTCAGACAGACAGACAGATAGACAGACAGACAGACAGACATACAGATAAATAGTCGGGAACGGGAACGGGAGCTTATATGACTACTTATATGAATTAAATGAGATGCTCCCCACTAGGGACTGGGTGAAGCCGGGTCGGGTCAGACAGACAGATAGACAGATATTCGAGAACGGGACCTTATATTACTACTTATATGAATTAAATGAGATGCTCCCCACCAGGAGCTGGGCGAAGCCGGGCCGGGTCAGACAGAAAGACAGGCAGACAGACAAACAGGCAGACAGACAGACAGATAGATAGATCCCCGCCAGGGCCTGGGCGAAGCCGGTCCGGGTCAGCTAGTATGTTATAAACAAGAGAGGGGACAGGACGCAACCTTGTCGTACTCCGGATCTTATGGTGAAGGGTTCTGAGTGTCCTTCAGCTGCTCTCACTATGCATTCACGGTAGCAGCGCCGTTAGTCTACTGTTATTCGGATGCCAACTGCCATAGGATTATTTAGGTGCGCAACAATACACACGGGCGTCCGATCTCACTACCCTGAGATTTATTACTAGAAATCCACGTAAAAAAATCCCGGGACTTCCAGCACTCGAGGCGGACACCATACCTCGAGACCAAGAGGTACGGCCCAATGACATAAGTCTTTAATATGCATGTGGTGTGTTTCTAAATCAGATACATTTAACGACGTCCGAATCAAGTGATCAGGCTGCAGCATGTGATGAAGAATCAAGTGTCCTATTGCAGGCAAGTCGATCTTTATCTAGGGCGACGCCAAATAATATTTTTTTTAAAAACTATATGGGCTTGGGACAACACCAGATTACGGTAAAGAATCAAGTTCAGCAGAAATGTTCGTTAAGCCGAGTGGAATTCAACATTTCGAGAAACAACAGGATTAATCTTCGTGTCCACTAGGGCTTCTGAAGGACATCTACCAGCTTAGGAAAGATCAGGAATAACAGATGATTCAAGTGCAAATTACCCATGACTTTAAGTAACGATTGATGTGGTAAATCATCTTGCACCAGATTGTGTAACAATAGTATATTCCCTGTCACTGTCATTTACTGCCAATATAGTTAGTACCTTGCGGTGTATGGCAGAGGGGTCTTTGAGCCTGAGGAATAAAGGCCGCCTGACTAGTGCAGTCGCCGCGAAATGTGCAGGTTAGGATTTTCTTTTCGCCCCCGACAGACAAAACCCCCACACCTTACCGAGGCTTCGAACCCGGGTCTCCCGAATGAGAATCCAGCGTTCTAGCCACTTGGCCAACCGCATATTCCATGCATGTGGTAATTTAGCAGCTGTTATCATTCTGTAATCTACGTGTGTTGATTTCGTGAATAATATAATAAGAGCACGGGATAGAAGGAATGAGGTTAATACAGTGTCACGTTCTTGGCTAGTCAGTCACAAGTTGCTGTCAGTCCGGTGTTCGTGGGTTCAAATCCGCATTGAAGCTGAGTTTGGATGTGTTCACATTGACCTGGACTCTGAGGTCGACTCACCCTAACATGGTGCCAGAACATGCACTGGGGGTAGAATCGGTCGGTAAAATACTGACCACAAAATACTGACCACAAAATACTGATCACAAAATACTGACCACAAAATACTGGCCACAAAATTTAAAAAAATGTTTTGCATATCCTTTACAGGACATCGCTGTCAACATCAGCATCTTTCAGCTGTACGTTGATTTCTTGGCAAGATTACGCTCAGTAGTTTGCCATTGCTTTCTGAGCGGCCGGCTCAGTTATCCCGCAAGTCACCAGCGGATGTCGAACCGCTCCCAGCTCTCGCCCTGCTACGAGACTCTGCGTGATAAACGGGATTACGGAGAAAGTGACCACAGAATACTGACCACAAAATACTGACAACACAATACTGACCACAAAATACTGACCACAACATACTGACTGACCACAAAATACTGACTGACCACAAAATACTGACTGACCACAAAATACTGACCTAAAAATATTGACCACGTAATGTAACGAGTGCCAATTTGTCTGATATCTTATGCCTTACGTCGAGGACACTGAAGTGGTCGGCCGCGTTGCTGGAGTGCTGGATTCTCCTTCGGGAGACCCAGGTTCGAATCCTCGGTAAGGTGTGGTTTTTTTTTGTCGGGGGTGGGGGTGGTGGGGGTGGGGTGGGGTGGGGGTGGGGGAGGGGGGAGGGGAAACAAAAAACTCTAACCTGCAAAGTTCGCGGCGACTGCTTTAACCAGGCTGCCTTAAATCCTCAGGCTCAAGACTTCCCCCCCCCCCCCCCCCTCCCACCCCTGCCATACACCGCAAGGTACTATTTTGGCAGTAAATGACAGTGTTTACCGTGGACATTTTGAACTTTAGGTAACATACTTTCTATAGACTAAGATGAGACAAATGAGTATGACTGACCAGTGAGTCAACGCTTAGAGAGTATCATCAGCTTCGTCTTCATCATCATCTTTATCATCACCATGTGCGCAGGTCCGCGTGGCCGAATGGGTAAGAGCGCGTGTTCTTAAACAACCGGCGTGCTGACGCCGCGGTCAGCGTTTCAGCCCCTACACCGGACAACTGGACTAAACTGTTGACCTGTCGTCCTTGGGGTTCTGGATCAACTCCCCAGATGAGATGGTCACTTTTTTCTCTGCACTGGTTTCTCGTTAATGGATATTCTGGACACTGGTCAGTTGGACAAATGGACATACACACAAACATGCGTACAGTAGGACAAGTAGACATAAACACAATCACACATGGACATAACAGAAACACTCGCCCAGTATAACAAAATGACATAACACAAACAGGCGTTCAGTAGGACACATGGACATAACAGAAACGCGCTCAATAGGACACATGGACATACACACAAACACGCTCAGTGGGACAAAAGGACATACATACAAACACGCTCAGTGGGACAAAAGGACATACATACAAACACGCTCATCAGTATATAAATTACTATCTGACCCGGCCCGGCTTCGCCCAGGCCCTGGCGGGGATCTATCTATCAATCTATCTATCTATCTATCTATCTATCTATCTATCTATCTATCTATCTATCTATCTATCTATCTATCTATCTATCTATCTATCTATCTATCTATCTATCTATCTATCTATCTATCTATCTATCTATCTATCTGTCTGTCTGTCTAAGTCTGTCTGTCTGTCTGTCTGTCTGTCTGTCTGTCTGTCTGTCTGTCTGTCTGTCTGTCTGTCTGTCTGTCTGTCTGTCTGTCTGTCTGTCTGTCTGTCTATTTGTCTGTCTGTCTGTCTGCTTGTTTGTCTGTCTGTCTGTCTGACTCGGCCCGGCTTCGTCCAGCTCCTGGTGGGGAGCATCTCATTTAATTCATATAAGTAGTCATATAAGCTCCCGTTCCCGACTATCTGTCTGTCTGTCTGTCTGACCCGGCCCAGCTTCACCCAGTCCCTGGTGGAGAGCATCTCATTTAATTCATATAAGTAGTCATATAAGTTCCCGTTCCCGACTGTCTGTCTGTCTGTCGACCCGGCTGTCTGTCTGTCTGTCTGTCTGTCTGTCTGTCTGTCGACCCGGCTGTCTGTCTGTCTGTCTGTCTGGTCTGTCTGTCTATCTATCTGTCTGTCTGCCCGTACGTCTCTCCCTCCGTCTATCCCACTCTCTATCTATCTATCTATCTATCTATCTATCTATCTATCTATCTATCTATCTATCTATCTATCTATCTATCTATCTATCTATCTATCTATCTATCTATCTATAGCTTTTGATGTGATTTGATTTGACCAGGGGACTTAACCTAAGATATAGCAATGCTACTAAAAGTTATATCCCTTTATAGAATATTTCTTATGTTAAGTCATGTAATTACAAAATGCAATTTTAGTAAGTAAATAGATGATTGCCCCCTAAGAAACTATTACAGTTGGTTGCACTGGAATCAATGGAAGACGTATAGAAAATTTCATCTCAATCGGATGTACCGTTATCGAACGCAGCAGATACATCCCCAACCACAAACATACAATCTCTTTTACAGATAAAATATAACAATTCATTACGCACGCACGCGCACACACTCACGCACGCAAGCACACACGCACGCACGAACACACACACACACACACACACACACACACACACACACATGGATATCAGATAAAACATACACAAACAAGAGCAGATTCACATTACGTTAGTATTCCATACGCTGTATGTAATGGGTGCACGCGTGTGAGTTTTGCTGTGTGAGAGCTGCTCTGTGGGAATGGTGCTGTGTGAGAGCTGCTCTGTGAGAATGTTGCTGTGTGAATGCTGCTGTGTGAGGGCTGCTCTGTGGGAATGTTGCTGTGTGAGAGCTGCTCTGTGGGAATGTTGTTGTGTGAGAGCTGCTCTGTGGGAATGTTGTTGTGTGAGAGCTGCTCTGTGGGAATGTTGTTGTGTGCTGGCTGCTGTGTGGGGATGTTGCTCTGTGAGGGCTGCGCTGTGGAAATGTTGCTATGTGAGTGCTGCTATGTGAGGGCTGCTCTGAGGGGTAGCAACAATTGACGTGAGCTCATGCTCTAAATGAAGTTTAACGGACACAATACATAACGTGATAACAATGGCTGTGATGCTGATAACTATAGCCGTGATGCTGATAACTATATCTGAGATGCTGATAACTATAACTGTGATGCTGATAACTATAGCCGTGATGCTGATAACTATATCTGAGATGCAGATAACTATAACCGTGATGATGATAACTATAGCCGTGATGCTGATAACTAGGCAAATATATAGATAGATAAATAAACAGACAGACAGATACACAGGCAAGCAATCAGCTAGGCAGGAAGGTAGGCAAGAAAACAGACAGATAGACAGACCGACAAACGGATACAAAAAGTGATTCACTCATTTAAGATTGGGTGATGTGTGAAGGACAGTGCTGACATAAAGTGATGCACTCGTGTAAGATTGGGTGACGTGTGAAGGACAGTGCTGACATAAAGTGATGCACTCGTGTAAGTCTGGGTTATGTGTGATGACAGTGTTGATATAAAGTGGTGCACTCATGTAAGACTGGGTGATGTGTGATGACAGCGCTGACATAAAGTGATGTACTCATGTAAGACTGGGTGATGTATGAAGGACAGTGCTGACATAAAGTGATGTACCCATGTAAGACTGGGTGATGTGTGATGACAGCGCTGACATAAAGTGATGTACTCATGTAAGACTGGGTGATGTGTGAAGGACAGTGCTGACTTAAAGTGATGGGCTCATGTAAGACTGGGTGATCTGTGATGGACAGTGCTGACATAAAGTGATGCACTCATGTAAGACTGGGTGATGTGTGATGGACAGTGCTGACATAAAACGATATAATGTATCCACTGACCTGGTAGCACTAGCTTCCACATCACGGACAGTGTCAGCAGCCACTGAGGGTCCAGCGCCAACTCTCTCCTGAACATCATCATCATGAATGTAGCTTGCTGGTTCCCTGACTTGCACAACAATTTTGTAGAATGCCCGAATCTCCAAACCAATCAGGAGCGCCCCTCCACTCTACTCATCTGTATCTGTATGTTTCGTGTAAGCGTCAGTCATGTTGAAGTTTATAAACTCCAGTCTGTCTGTAGTCAGCCCAATTATGTCAGCTAATTTGGTAAATCAAAAACTGTAGTCTGTCTTTAGCCAGCCCAATTATGTCAGCTAATTTGGGGAATCAAAAACTGGAGTCCGTCTGTAGCAGACTTACACGTCAGAAATGTTCTAGAATCTAAACAGACATAATGACGTTGTGGAGATTTATCACGTCGTTGATGCCAGTGAAGAACCGTTCCTTGGTACAGCAGGGCAGACCTTGAGAGTAAACATTTCTTGTGTCATGTCTCGGCTAAGGTAATCCAAGAATAAATCAGAATCGCGGCTTGTTCTCTGGAGCTTTCTTCTGTCAATTCTAATCTATCCCGAGAGATGGAATTTCAGACCAGACACCTGAGTTGTGAACTCTGAATCTGTCTAATATTAGGTAGATGACGTCATACAGCTGAGCTATGCCGTGGAGTTATTTAATCACGGACACACCAGGGATGCGCGATGGCTGGTTGCTTCCAGGCTTGTGGCGTCAGGCTCGGCTCTTTAACTGTGTCTTTACTGGATGTAGGTCACGGCTCAGGCGTGAGCTTCAGCTACAAATCCCGGAAATAAAACAGCGACCGAGGTGTCAACTCTACCAATGCTGTTAGTCTGGTGAGAGTTGCTGTCTGTTGGATACAAAGAGGAAGACCTATGGAACTCAGTATAGAACTGCACGGCTTTAGCACCATATACATCTGTGTGTTCGTGCGGTCGTTCGTCTTTTCATTTGTTTGTTTTGATTTTGATACGAAGCTTCATAAGTCTTATCTCATGTAGAGATCCTGTCGCGCCAGCAGAAGGAGACCAAAGTCATGCATTGGGATTTTCAATCAATATGGTGCCACCCGATAATGAAGGTTGGCTGCAATGGATCTCCACCTGTGCCTGTCTCTGAGACTTTGAGTACGACTAATTGCCAGTATTGCCAACAAGGTCTCTCAGCAGTGATCACATAATATCATGAAGATCCATGAGAAGGTGAACAAGCTATAAAGATGCAATCTACGTTAATATAGAAATTAATTAGTCAAGGGAGTTTACAGCAGTGCGCACTTCAGCCAGGAACATTTGACCAGGTCAGCAGTGTGAACTTATGCATGTGTTATCTCAGATGTGTAAGATCTCTTACATTCCGTCCAGCCGTGGGTCACTTTCGCTATTGCTGTGTTCGGACACGTAAACTGTCACCATCACAACAGCCGCACAAGTCACGCCATGTCAGAAACAGCTGTAGTACTGTTTTACAACCCAGGAGTAACAATTTGGGCAATTGTCAGTTCAAATGTTGATCCAGGTTGTAGCGTGCCTCTGTCTTTAGCGTGTCTCGGGTTGTAGCGTCCCTCGTGTCTTTGACGTGTTGTAGCCTGTAGCCCGCGTTCTGTCTTCAGAGTATGTCTGAAAATAGAGTTAGATTTACACTGTAACTTCACATATGGTAACCAAACACAGGGATAACATCACACACTGATACCACCACATAATGATGACATCACAATAATAAGATCACACAATAATAACATCACACAATAATAACATCACACCATAATAACATCACATAAGTATGACATCACATAATGATAACATCACACAATAATAACATTACACAAAGGTACCACTAAACACATGGATTATTTTACACAATGATAACTTCTATAATTTACATTTTATGAATGAAATGTAGAACAATCTGCATAAGTTATTTTACATTTGCTGACAAAAACGTGGAACGACGAGACACTATACTTTACATTTTGCTAAAGGAGACATGTGTCTACCCGGTTCTATAGGTTACATTTTCTAAAGGAAACATGGGTCTACCCGGTTCTATACGTTACATTTGCCGAAGGAAACATGGGTCTACCCGGTTCTATACGTTACATTTGCCGAAGGAAACACGTGACGACCCGGTTCTATACGTTACATTTGCCGAAGGAAGCATGTGTCTACCCGGTTCTATACGTTACATTTGTCGAAGGAAACGTGTGTCTACCCGGCTCTATACGTTACATTTGCCGAAGGAAACATGTGTCGACCCGGTTCTATACGTTACATTTGCCGAAGGAAACACGTGACGACCCGGTTTTATACGTTACATTTGCCGAAGGAAATGTAGCAGTTATGGGTGTACTCTAAATGCTATAATGACATAATCAATATATTGTGAAAATGAAATAATATAGTTGCCTGGTTCCAAATAACACAATGTCTACTGCAGTAATTTCACTACACGTATACAAATTACATAATATCTAACTGGATGTATTCAACTACTTATCAATAAATAACATACTCTCTACATGGAATCACTGCATCACGGATGCCAAACTAACAATCTCACAAAAACAACGTTATTATTATGTGTACAAACATTGTATCTGACTATTATTATGTGTTAAAAACTGTGTATGTAACTATTATTTACTAGACAAATATACATTTAGGAGTATATTGCTTTATGAACGACAAGTCAACCAAGCAGTTAAAGTGTCCGCGGAGAGAATGAACCCACAACACCGCTGTTATCGCAACGGAAGTTTAAGCGCGTATTGCAGTACACTTCACAACCACGATGACCTCTCCATCACCCAACATTCTACCTAACACACAAGATTAATTGTATGTAAATAATATATTTCCTAATATAAACCACAAGTTGTTTAGTGTAAATTAATGCTCTCTAACACAAACTATTAGTTACTATGAGTGCAACCGTTCATTACATCAAGGCACGTGATGATGATGGCAACTATTCAGGCAATCAACCACGAGATCAGAAAACTAACAGGTTCAGTTAACGCCGGAAGGTGAGCAGTTTTATAAAACGTCAAATACAACTTACCGACCTGGTATGAGCAGACGAGGCAAGTACCCCCAGACCTGACACGTGGTAAACTTCAAACACTCATTTGTTAAGGTATTTAACGGTTACATTAAACTAGTTACAGTTGTCTAGAAACTTAACATCGAAGAACTAGAAGATTCCATGTGTTAAGTAGCTTAATATCGTACCCCAGGTTCGCTGACGAGGGGGGCTGCTCGTGCCTCGGTAGTGTGCATTCACCAATCCCAGATGAGACTTCACGAGGGCTCCCTACGCTCACTGGTCTACGGATCGATGCCAGGAAACACCTTACATTAAACTCTCTAGAACAGCAGGGAGGCTGGTGCAGTGCCGCGGAAGAGAAGATGAATTGTTGAGAAGTTTAAAACTTGGCAACCTCACGGGAGATCTGCGTCCCTCGTGTGCGGGCTCAGTCAATGGCTACATTGTGTGCGATACAGTTTTGGTCAGTGTGATTATGTTGTCTCTTTCAAGATGGGTGCATGCTACAAAGCCTGACTGTTTTAGTGTCTCTGTCTACAAGCCTTCTATTTTATTGTCCGAAGTACTCGTGAAATTGTGCTCTTTGTTAGACGGAAGGAAAGAAAGAAAGAACGAAGGTCGCAAGGGGAGGAAAGAAAAGCACGAGGAGAAGAAAGAAAGAGCAAGACGACAAGAAAGAAATGGGAAAGAAATGAAGTGAGGGAGATAAAAAGAAAGAAAAGACGAAAGAGATGAAGAAAGAAACAAGCAAGAGATAAATATGGAAAGAAAGAAAAAAATAGAGGAAGTCAAGATAGTAAGACAGATCTTGCCGGTCTCTGTGGCAATGGCGTTACGGACGCGGTTTGTGATTCCACTTACCTGCGTTCGAAGCAGAGTTGCGACTGATTTGGCAGCAGAACGTATCGCGCTGGGTTTCGACGTTATGGTATGGGAGCCGGTCGTTCAGAAAACAATGGCAAACTACTGAACGTAAACTTGCCAAGACATCATCAACAGCAGTGCTGGTGTTGACAGCGTTGTCCTGTAAATAGGCAATGGGAAAAAAAAAACAGCTTAGGAAATAAAGAATGAAAAGAAGTAAAACAGGAAAGAAATAATAATAATAATAATAATAATAATAATAATAATAATAATATGTCGAAGATGAACTAAGAAGACATAAGATGCAGAGGCATGGATAATGTATCTTACTTCTGTTCTGCTATTCCATTGTCCCGTCTGTAGGTCGCCGGGAAATCCACGACTCCTATCTTCAGCCTCGCGCGACCACGTGATAATGCCGTGGAATACCCATTCTTTAGTCATCCGAGGATTGCTGTGGCCTCACTCTTGAGCTTTGTCATCAACTCCACCAAGAAGGCACCAAGTTATTGTCAATTAATCCCAGCAGTTCACATGTCCAATCAGACCAGTGTTGGTCGTGTCACCAGAGACAGAAGTCGTTGTCACAGACCTTCATGGGAATCTATTCTGTCTACAATAAACATTAACATATCCAACCAGATCAATATCCGTTGTGTCACCACAGACAGAAGTCGTTGTGACAGACATCCATGGGTATCTATTCTGTCTACACTAAACACATAAGAGAAGTTAATTGTGTGTACCCATGATATGTCCGCCTTAAAAATAAAACAACATCAACAACATACACACACACACATTCGTTTGGAAATAAAGACAAAAGATGTGCAGAATAGAGGATGTAATAGATGAACCAGGAAGCCACACAATCGATGTTCAGGATACTTCATAAAAAGCCGCAGCTGAGATGGCGTGAGGCTGTGGACAGAGTAGCAACGGGCACGCAGGAGATACAAGCCAGGCAGTCGTTGACCCTCGATGACAGCGCTGTATGCAGGAGATGCAGTGTCCAGTTTACATGTGGTTTGTAACCGTCAATTTCGCTGTACAAGGATATATTCATAAGTGCCCCAGCTAACTGCAATGGCAGATTCAGCGCGGTGCAAGAATCCCTATCACAAAGGACGACTCACATGTGTGTGTACAAGAATTATGTATGGTAGATATATTATATTTTGGTAGGTTTCCTACTTTTGTTAAATAGCACGGGCTATTTTCTATATGGCCATTTCTTTTCTATTGCCAGTTCCCGTGGAATTTTGGTAAGATACGCACAGTGCACAATGATCTTCATACTTTGTGGCTGGAAGCTAAGAAGGAGAGCAGTAGAATCCACTATCCACGATTAACATGGAGTAGAACATTCAGTTTTATATGATCATATTTCCATGCCGTACATGTCAGACTAGGTGTGCTCCAGTTGAAGGCGGACGTCTTACCTCTGAATAAATCCATTGCAATGAAGGTTGTATCGAATATTACAAACTGGATAGGACAATTCCGTTTTCCCGCTGTTTGGAGAGATCCAAATAACTCCAAATCTGAGGGTAGAACGATTCTCTGGTCCCGCTGTCTGGAGAGTTATATGTACCCTACATCTCTATATCTCAGTGTAGAACGATTCTCTGGTCCCGCTGTCTGGAGAGTTATATGTACCCTACATCTCTATGTAGAACGATTCTCTGGTCCCGCTGTCTGGAGAGTTATATGTACCCTACATCTCTATGTAGAACGATTCTCTGGTCCCGCTGTCTGGAGAGTTATATGTACCCTACATTTCTATGTAGAACGATTCTCTGGTCCCGCTGTCTGGAGAGTTATATGTACCCTACATCTCTATGTAGAACGATTCTCTGGTCCCGCTGTCTGGAGAGTTATATGTACCCTACATTTCTATGTAGAACGATTCTCTGGTCCCGCTGTCTGGAGAGTTATATGTACCCTACATCTCTATGTAGAACGATTCTCTGGTCCGCTGTCTGGAGAGTTCTATGTACCCTACATCTCTATGTAGAACGATTCTCTGGTCCCGCTGTCTGGAGAGTTATATGTACCCTACATTTCTATGTAGAACGATTCTCTGGTCCCGCTGTCTGGAGAGTTATATGTACCCTACATCTCTATGTAGAACGATTCTCTGGTCCCGCTGTCTGGAGAGTTATATGTACCCTACATCTCTATGTAGAACGATTCTCTGGTCCCGCTGTCTGGAGAGTTATATGTACCCTACATCTCTATGTAGAACGATTCTCTGGTCCAGCTGTCTGGAGAGTTATATGTACCCTACATCTCTATGTAGAACGATTCTCTGGTCCCGCTGTCTGGAGAGTTATATGTACCCTACATCTCTATGTAGAACGATTCTCTGGTCCCGCTGTCTGGAGAGTTATATGTACCCTACATCTCTATGTAGAACGATTCTCTGGTCCCGCTGTCTGGAGAGTTATATGTACCCTACATTTCTATGTAGAACGATTCTCTGGTCCCGCTGTCTGGAGAGTTATATGTACCCTACATCTCTATGTAGAACGATTCTCTGGTCCAGCTGTCTGGAGAGTTATATGTACCCTACATCTCTATGTAGAACGATTCTCTGGTCCAGCTGTCTGGAGAGTTATATGTACCCTACATCTCTATGTAGAACGATTCTCTGGTCCAGCTGTCTGGAGAGTTATATGTACCCTACATCTCAATGTAGAACGATTCTCTGGTCCCGCTGTCTGGAGAGTTATATGTACCCTACATCTCTAATGTAGAACGATTCTCTGGTCCCGCTGTCTGGAGAGTTATATGTACCCTACATCTCTATGTAGAACGATTCTCTGGTCCCGCTGTCTGGAGAGTTATATGTACCCTACATCTCTATGTAGAACGATTCTCTGGTCCCGCTGTCTGGAGAGTTATATGTACCCTACATCTCTATGTAGAACGATTCTCTGGTCCCGCTGTCTGGAGAGTTATATGTACCCTACATCTCTATGTAGAACGATTCTCTGGTCCCGCTGTCTGGAGAGTTATATGTACCCTACATTTCTATGTAGAACGATTCTCTGGTCCCGCTGTCTGGAGAGTTATATGTACCCTACATCTCTATGTAGAACGATTCTCTGGTCCCGCTGTCTGGAGAGTTATATGTACCCTACATTTCTATGTAGAACGATTCTCTGGTCCCGCTGTCTGGAGAGTTATATGTACCCTACATCTCTATGTAGAACGATTCTCTGGTCCAGCTGTCTGGAGAGTTCTATGTACCCTACATCTCTATGTAGAACGATTCTCTGGTCCCGCTGTCTGGAGAGTTATATGTACCCTACATTTCTATGTAGAACGATTCTCTGGTCCCGCTGTCTGGAGAGTTATATGTACCCTACATCTCTATGTAGAACGATTCTCTGGTCCCGCTGTCTGGAGAGTTATATGTACCCTACATCTCTATGTAGAACGATTCTCTGGTCCCGCTGTCTGGAGAGTTATATGTACCCTACATCTCTATGTAGAACGATTCTCTGGTCCCGCTGTCTGGAGAGTTATATGTACCCTACATTTCTATGTAGAACGATTCTCTGGTCCCGCTGTCTGGAGAGTTATATGTACCCTACATCTCTATGTAGAACGATTCTCTGGTCCAGCTGTCTGGAGAGTTATATGTACCCTACATCTCTATGTAGAACGATTCTCTGGTCCAGCTGTCTGGAGAGTTATATGTACCCTACATCTCTATGTAGAACGATTCTCTGGTCCAGCTGTCTGGAGAGTTATATGTACCCTACATCTCAAGGTAGAACGATTCTCTGGTCCCGCTGTCTGGAGAGTTATATGTACCCTACATCTCAAGGTAGAACGATTCTCTGGTCCCGCTGTCTGGAGAGTTATATGTACCCTACATCTCTATGTAGAACGATTCTCTGGTCCCGCTGTCTGGAGAGTTATTTGTACCCTACATCTCAAGGTAGAACGATTCTCTGGTCCAGCTGTCTGGAGAGTTATATGTACCCTACATCTCAAGGTAGAACGATTCTCTGGTCCCGCTCTCTGGAGAGTTATATGTACCCTACATCTTAAGGTAGAACGATTCTCTGGTCCAGCTGTCTGGAGAGTTATATGTACCCTACATCTCAAGGTAGAACGATTCTCTGGTCCAGCTGTCTGGAGAGTTATATGTACCCTACATCTCAAGGTAGAACGATTCTCTGGTCCCGCTGTCTGGAGAGTTATATGTACCCTACATCTCAAGGTAGAACGATTCTCTGGTCCAGCTGTCTGGAGAGTTATATGTACCCTACATCTCTATGTAGAACGATTCTCTGGTCCAGCTGTCTGGAGAGTTATATGTACCCTACATCTCTATGTAGAACGATTCTCTGGTCCCGCTGTCTGGAGAGTTATATGTACCCTACATCTCTATGTAGAACGATTCTCTGGTCCCGCTGTCTGGAGAGTTATATGTACCCTATATCTCTATGTAGAACGATTCTCTGGTCCCGCTGTCTGGAGAGTTATATGTACCCTACATCTCTATGTAGAACGATTCTCTGGTCCCGCTGTCTGGAGAGTTATATGTACCCTACATCTCAAGGTAGAAACGATTCTCTGGTCCCGCTGTCTGGAGAGTTATATGTACCCTACATCTCAAGGTAGAACGATTCTCTGGTCCCGCTGTCTGGAGAGTTATATGTACCCTACATCTCTATGTAGAACGATTCTCTGGTCCCGCTGTCTGGAGAGTTATATGTACCCTACATCTCTATGTAGAACGATTCTCTGGTCCCGCTGTCTGGAGAGTTATATGTATCCCTACATCTCTATGTAGAACGATTCTCTGGTCCCGCTGTCTGGAGAGTTATATGTACCCTACATCTCTATGTAGAACGATTCTCTGGTCCCGCTGTCTGGAGAGTTATATGTACCCTACATCTCTATGTAGAACGATTCTCTGGTCCCGCTGTCTGGAGAGTTATATGTACCCTACATTTCTATGTAGAACGATTCTCTGGTCCCGCTGTCTGGAGAGTTATATGTACCCTACATCTCTATGTAGAACGATTCTCTGGTCCAGCTGTCTGGAGAGTTATATGTACCCTACATCTCTATGTAGAACGATTCTCTGGTCCCGCTGTCTGGAGAGTTATATGTACCCTACATTTCTATGTAGAACGATTCTCTGGTCCCGCTGTCTGGAGAGTTATATGTACCCTACATCTCTATGTAGAACGATTCTCTGGTCCCGCTGTCTGGAGAGTTATATGTACCCTACATCTCTATGTAGAACGATTCTCTGGTCCCGCTGTCTGGAGAGTTATATGTACCCTACATCTCTATGTAGAACGATTCTCTGGTCCCGCTGTCTACAGAGTTATATGTACCCTACATTTCTATGTAGAACGATTCTCTGGTCCAGCTGTCTGGACAGTTATATGTACCCTACATTTCTATGTAGAACGATTCTCTGGTCCCGCTGTCTGGAGAGTTATATGTACCCTACATCTCTATGTAGAGCGATTCTCTGGTCCCGCTGTCTGGAGAGTTATATGTACCCTACATTTCTATGTAGAACGATTCTCTGGTCCCGCTGTCTGGAGAGTTATATGTACCCTACATCTCTATGTAGAACGATTCTCTGGTCCCGCTGTCTGGAGAGTTATATGTACCCTACATCTCTATGTAGAACGATTCTCTGGTCCCGCTGTCTGGAGAGTTATATGTACCCTACATCTCAAGGTAGAACGATTCTCTGGTCCCGCTGTCTGGAGAGTTATATGTACCCTACATCTCAAGGTAGAACGATTCTCTGGTCCCGCTGTCTGGAGAGTTATATGTACCCTACATCTCTATGTAGAACGATTCTCTGGTCCCGCTGTCTGGAGAGTTCTATATATTGAATAAAGAAGATACAAACAATATATTGCACGATTTATTGCCTGGCATATTTCGCTGCATCTCGTCAGCTACATACTGCAGAATTCACACAACATGAAGTAAAATAACCAGATAAATCCTTCAAAATAAAATATACACATGTTCGCACGGTAATGTCAATTGTCTACCAGGGCAATTTTCTGGCTTATGTAGATTATAATGCTGTGTCCAGCCTTATGAGAGCCGCATGTAGGTTTCTCCGAAGGTAGTATCATCTAAATAGGCCAGTTTTGTGCAAACAGAAAGACATGACAGTCATTTTAAAATTGCCCTGGTAGACAATTGACATTACTGAGCAAACATGTGTATATTTTATCTTGAAGGATTTATCTGGTTATTTTACTTTATGTTGTGTGAATTCTGCAGTATGCACCTGACGAGACGCAGCGAAATATGCCAGGGAATAAATAGTGCAATCTATTGTTTGTGTCTTCGTTATTGAAATTGACTACAGGAAAATATTGGTTTGAAGTTCTATATATCGCTACATCTCAGGTTAGATCGATTCTCTGGCCCCGCCTTAAAGGAGTTCTATATATATCTACATCTCAGGGTACAACGATTCTCTAGTCCGGTGTCTGATTGGGAGTCTTCGTGTCGAAGTGGTCAAGCCGTTTGACTCGGGCTCTGAAGGTTGTGGGTTCGATACTAGGCCGCGTCCTTCAGTTCACGAGTTTTTCCGAGACTTCTGTGGGTCGTTGCTAGAGCTACAGAGTTCGTGCTTTGTGCGGCGCTTTCCGCGCTGCGGAAAGAGACCGAGCCATATGGGATAAAACCCGGTGCAATGAAGTCGACCCGGTCGAATTTTAAGCGACTTTTTTAACGGTGTCTGATAAGTTATATAAACTTTCAGTGCCTAGGGTACGGTCGCCCATCACGTGGCTCTCATCACGTCAATCTCGTCACGTGACTCTCATCACAGCACTCTCACCACGTGGCTCTCTTCACGTGGCTCTCATCAAATGGCTCTCATCACGGCGCTCTCACCACGTGGCTCTAGCCACAGTGCTCTCATCACGTGGCTCTCATAACGGCGCTATCATCACGTGGCTCACCTCACATGGCTCTCATCATGGCGCTCTCACCACGTGGCTCTGATCACGTCGATGTCATCACGTGGCTCTCACCACGTGGCTCTCATCACGGCGCTGTCATCACGTGGCTCTCATCACGTGGCTCTCATCATGTGGCTCTCACCACGTGACTCTCATCACGTGGCTCTCACCACGTGGCTCTCATCACATGGCTATCCTCACATGGCTGTCATGACGGATCACAGAAATGTCTCTCGATCTCCCGCCATGTGTCCTGCATCAATAACCCTTATGTCATGTCATATGTCCATCTTTGTGTCCTCCCTCCTTTGCGATCACTAAAATGTGCGTGACTCCCACGCATGTGTTGCCACAGGACCGATGTTTGTACACCAAGCTGTTATTTCAACTGTGTGCTGGTCTCGTGCCATCGGTTCTTCATACTGTGTAAAGTCTGCCTTGGCATGGCCAATGTTCTTTTATAAACAGTTCCCGTTCTTGATCATATATGATTGTTATGTCAAAGTGTGTGACATTTTCCAATACTTTATTGTTGACTGTGATCTGTGGTTAGCGTGTAGTTTTGTCCGAGGACATTATCTGTACATTGTTGACTAGGGGCGCTGAGTGGTCTCGAGGTATGGTGTCCGCCTCGAGTGCTGGAGGTCCCGGTTTCAGGCCCCGGCGAGGACCAGGATTTATTTAAAAATTCCACCTGGACTTCCAGTAATAAAATTTCCCCTGGTCTCTGGGTAGTGAGATCGGACGCCCGTGTGTATTGTTGCGCACGTAAAAAATCCCTTGGCAGTTGGAAATCGAAAAAGAGTAGCCTAACGGCGCTGCCCGGGCAAAATTTCGAGTTAAAAATCTACCTAAAGTATTTCAGGATCCTCGCCGATGCAACGGAGTTCGTGCATTGAGCTGAGTTTCTCCAGACTCAGGTTTGAGTTAGGAGGAAAACGGAGCACTTATGGGTTAAACCATGTGCCGTGATGTTGATCCAACGACTTAAGAAACAAACAAACTAAACATTGTTGACTATGAACTGTGGTTGGCGTGTAGATTTGTCCGAGGACATTATCTGCACATTGCTTGGTAAAATCAAACTTCTCATGGCAGAACAATTCTCTGCCCCCCCCCCCCCCCCCACAACACACATGTCTGAAGAGTTCTATACGCATGCGCACGCCAGAGTAGAAGGGAAGAGTACAGGAAAGCAAGTACACTTGTCATTAGACAGTGATTACACTGTTCAAAACAACAAGCAAGGACAGAACTCGGAGATCAAATCCAAACACCAAAGACAGCGAACCTTCATTATTTTTCAATAAGGGAAAGTCGAAAATCGATAAACATCATTTTTCTCCAGAAACGAAAATACCACATATTACCCGAATCGGTTGAGTAAATTTTAAATTACGCCCGGCATCAAAAGGAGAGACAGTCAGACAGACTGAGGGACACATCGATGAGTTCAGATCGTAATGACGTCACACAAACATCGGCTGCAATCAGGAAGAAAGAAATCATAAATAACAAATCTACACAATTCCTTCGGGCACGTAATTCTCAGATAAAATGACAACAATTTACTGTTCGTACTTTCCGCTGGGTATTTAGATCTGATACAACAACAAGCGCTCCCCTCCCCCTCTCCTTTCGCACTTTCCAGAAGAAAATGGATTGACGACATCAAAGAGATTGCACAATGACACGGAATGACACTATCCAGTGCCGCGTATCGGGCGCTGGAATGTCAGATATTCCTTCCCACGACTTGACGGCAAAGATAGAAGATGACAATGATGATGATGAATATGTAGCTGTTGTCCATTATTTGACACAATAGAGGGTGTTTAATATTCAAAGCCCATACAAGTGCTACCACTTTAAGTGCACTGGACTGATTTTTGCAAATTAATTAGCTTTCCCTCTTACCAATGTCCCTCGCCATCAGGCGAACCCACACCGACTCCTAAGGTACTTGTAATTTACGTCCCTCAAATCAAGGACGAGAATTCAACATTTTAGTCCAACTGAACAGTTTAGGTGTAAGAGCTCCACTACCTCGGCGTCAGAACACCGGAAGTGTAATAGCGATAGCTCATTTCTATTCCGCCATGATGACCCCCTTATGCCTTTTCGAAGCACAATGTACCAAACGATCGCCTATCACAGTGGTTCCTACCCTTTCTTGGCCCATGCCCCCCTTCATCATATGTTGAGAATGTCATTCCTTCCCTTTCGTATTTCCTCCCTATTATTCCCCTCTCCCCCACCCTGCCCCTACATTTTATACGTAAAAATAGAAGCTAACATTAATAACACATACTAGAACAAGTTTAGACGTCTACATAAAACGTGATTTGTGGGTCTACTTACGGTATAAGACGAATATCAGATGGGCGAGGAGTACAGAACCGGAAAGTTTGGAGGGAATAACAATATCAAGTAATCGGTTCTTGTATGAACAAAATAATCTTCATTTCCCCCCCCCCCCCTCCCCCCCCCCCCCCCCCCCCCCCGGAATCCCTAAAATTCCCCCCTAGGGGGGAATTCTCCACCGGTTGAGAACCACTGGCCTATCAAGACGATTATAATTACTTAACTAGAAACAGTAACACCAGAAGGGGTATCAGTGTCTAACTACCAGCAGTAACACAATCAGCGGTATTAGGTTTTGACATTTTGCGATGTGATCCATATTCAGAACCCTTCGCCGGCTCCGTGGTGAAGAGTTTGAAGACGTGATTTGTAACTCCGCTTATAGCGTTCGAAACACAGCTGCGGGAGATACGTCAGCGGACCGCCATGCGTTGGTTTTTATAAAATGGTGCCGGTCGTTCAAACTACTGAACGTAAACTTGCCAAACAATCACAAACAGCCAAAACATGCTGTGGTTGACTACGACGTCCTGTAAATGATGTGCAACAAATTTTCAGTTGAGTCATGAGATATTTGACTGTCTGGGAAGCGGGCTGAGTTATGTGACGGTCAGGGAAGGGGGTGTGATATGTGACGGTTAGGGAAAGGGGCTGTGACATGTGACGGTCATTGAAGGGGGCTGTGACATGTGACGGTCAGGGAAGCAGGCTGAGACATGTGGCGGTTAGGGAAGGGGGCTGAGACATGTGGCGGTTAGGGAAGGGTGCTGAGATATGTGACTGTCGGGGAAAGGGGCTGAGACATGTGACGGCCAGGGAAGGGGGCTGAGATGGAGCTAACGTTTGCGAGTAGCACGGTTGTGTCAGGTATTACGAAATCACATGACTGAGTGCTGGCGTCTACACGAGTAGTGGGCAAAGTAGTCATTCGCAAGCGCCTTGTAAAGTCGAAGTCTCAAATGAATCAAATATTGCGGTGCTAGGGTTGTGGGATGGATGTTGTTGCCACAATTTGTCTACGGAATGAGTCTATACAATCCACTGATAGCCGTCGAACGCGAGTCAGTGGTCAGTCAATCCAAGCTAGGATACAGATTCAGATAAGTACCCTTAATATTGTCATCTTGGTTATTAATATTGTCATGTAGGGTGTTTCATGTAGTTTTGTGTCGGTCTGTGTTTGTTTGTTCTGTGCTGACGAAGGCTTGGGCCGCAATTTGTTTCTTGCAATCCTGTTTTAGTAAAGCTCACAATCTACTTCTCGTTTTTGTTGGTGATTCATTCATTGTCTATCGGAATGAGGAGAACAGTACCAAACCTAACCCTCCGTGATCGCATCTTACGGCATGGATGACAGGTTACCGTGTGATATTATGTTTTCGTTAAGAGTCCTGGTAACGCTTGTGAAGACATGCGTGGTAGGTTGCCGTGTTGATATTGTTGGCTTCTCCACAACACCGATGAAGACTTAGCAACTCATGGAGGAGAGGAGCTGATATAGAAATTACCAATATACGAAGGGTATGGGCAGAGCTGCGCGGGATAGCTGAAGATATGAGGCTTTCGAGTGAGTTGGTTGAGCACGGGATAGCTGAAGATATGAGAGTTTCGAGTGAGTTGGTTGAGCACGGGATTGCTGAAGATATTAGGGTTTCGAGTGAGTTGGTTGAGCACGGGGTAGCTGAAGATATGAGGGTTTCGAGTGAGTTGGTTGAGCACGGGGTAGCTGAAGATATGAGAGTTTCGAGGGAGTTGGTTGTGCACGGGATAGCTGAAGGTATGAGAGTTTCGAGGGAGTTGGTTGTGCACGGGATAGCTGAAGATATGAGAGTTTCTAGTGAGTTGGTTGAGCACGGGATAGCTGAAGATATGAGAATTTCTAGTGAGTTGGTTGAGCACGGGATAGCTGAAGATATGAGAGTTTCTAGTCAGTTGGTTGAGCACGGGATAGCTGAAGATATGAGAGTTTCTAATGAGTTGGTTGAGCACGGGATAGCTGAAGATATGAGAGTTTCGAGTGAGTTGGTTGAGCACGGGATTGCTGAAGATATGAGGGTTTCAAGTGAGTTGGTTGAGCACGGGGTAGCTGAAGATATGAGGGTTTCGAGTGAGTTGGTTGAGCACGGGGTAGCTGAAGATATGAGAGTTTCGAGGGAGTTGGTTGTGCACGGGATAGCTGAAGGTATGAGAGTTTCGAGGGAGTTGGTTGTGCACGGGATAGCTGAAGATATGAGAGTTTCTAGTGAGTTGGTTGAGCACGGGATAGCTGAAGATATGAGAATTTCTAGTGAGTTGGTTGAGCACGGGATAGCTGAAGATATGAGAGTTTCTAGTCAGTTGGTTGACGGACTATACACCAATGAGGAATAGAGAACGAAAGTAGAAATTGAAGGGTTGCGGACGCGTTACTTTAGAATTTTAAATGACACAGGAGAGATATTTAGAATGGTCATTTGACATCATTATGTTTTTAATCAATAGAATAACAGTGTCTCTGTGGCGAAGTGGTCAAACCGTTGGACTCGTGCTGCGAAGGTTGTGGGTTCGATTCCGAGCCGCACCCTTCGGTTTACAAGTTAAATGTTTCGGAGACTCCTGTGGGTCGTCGCTAAAAGCTACGGAGTTTGTGCTTTGTGCGACGCTTTCCGTGCTGCGGAAAGAGACCGAGCCTTATGGGATAAAACCCGGTGCAATGAAGTCGACAGGGTCGACTTTTAAGCGGCCTTTTTTTTAGAATAACAGTGTAATCGGACAGTCACTGATATTTTCTCGGGACTGTTCCTGTCATAAAGCTTCATCTCATGAACCCAAGTCCAAGAATGTCAGTCCGGGAGTGGGACATTCCTCTTAGAGGCAACGGCACGATATAAACAGTATATTCACATGGTTAAATTTACTGTTACATCAACGGCATCAACAGAAAACACACACTGTAAATCTACTTTTACACCTCTCTCTCTCTCTCTCTCTCTCTCTCTCTATATATATATATATATATATATATATATATATATATATATATATATATATATATATATATATATATATATATATATATCACTCTCTCCCTCGCTATCTTATTCTGCTCAGCTACATGTCACCTGAAAGTAGATTGCACGAAATCTAGGAAACAAGCAAACAATAGTCAGGATTGCTAAGTGAGCAATCAGGGCGGACCTGCTGCAGGTGATTGCACGGGTCACTGGACAATCTGACAGTGCGTGTTCAATTTGCCAAGACAAGTGCAGATAATCACGTGCGGTTTGACATAATGGGACATTTGCCACGTGGAAATGTCCTTCCTCAATGTGGAAATGGGTTACCAGTGAGTTTTATAAATAGAGTGAACCAACTAACCAAGTTTATTTTCAAAGGATTAAGAATTGGGCACGCTGGCCCGTCTGACATGCTGCTCTCCTAATATCCCCGCTCTCATACATCATTTCATGCATCCACCACTTATGAAGCTAATCTTAGGCAACAGCGACGACGACAGAAGCAAATATCAATAATAAATGACTCTGTAAAACTAGTTTTTGACAGCAATTAAAATTACCTAAAGTAGATGTATTGTATCACAGTTAGGGAAATTCTTATTATACTAGTTGCCCTTTGAGATTATTCTTATTAGTGAGGTCAAGGTTGTGTCACACCTGGTGGTGACGTGGTTATGTAATTTGCTAAGCCTTCACATTCTCTAGGCCACAACATAATGATGTGCCTGACCAGATACCTTATTGTGACCATGACAAGTGCCAGAATATTCTGGACATTAACCGCACCCATGTTTGAGGCTGGGTCGTATCTGGGTCCAACAGCTTGGGGTCAGTTTGTCTTCAATGGTCGTGGACCTTGGATCATTGGCTTGGTTGGCAATGACCCTAGCACCCGCACAACCATGTCTTGTGTGTGTGGGTGTGTGTTTGTGTCTGTGTGTTTGATTCGCATATACATAAATAAGCAGATTTTCAGAATGCTGACATATTGACAGCGAGTGGGCGAACTAGGGGATAACCATTGGAACAGACAGACATACAGGTAGATATGCATACAAACTATGATATAGAATAACAGACAAAAGGCTAACAGGCAGACTAGCATATGGACATAAAGAGACACAAATATAGACAGAGACTTACATCATATACACAAACTAAGAAACAAACATCCAAACAGACTACAAACAAATTAATGCACTTAACGACATACAAACATACTAATAGGCAAACTAACACACAACCATAAACAAATGTACAATTATTGATTGACGTTCATATCAGTAGAATACAGAAGCAGAGACTAGAGAACACACCAGATAACATGAACATTGAAATCTAGAGTTATCCTACTGGGATTCGAACCCGTGACTCCAAATGCCTATAGCGCCAAGCGGCGGGGATTTGGTACTTTGAAGCATGACCAACTAGACATCCCTAAACCTGACAGGAAGGCAACATGTTAGACATACTGACTAACAGACAGATAACCTGATAGACATACTGACTAACAGACAGGTAACCTGATAGACATACTGACTAACAGACAGGTAACCTGATAGACATACTGACTAACAGACAGATAACCTGATAGACATACTGACTGACAGACAGATAACCTGATAGACATACTGACTGACAGACAGATAACCTGATAGACATACTGACTAACAGACAGATAACCTGATAGACATACTGACTGACAGACAGATAACCTGATAGACATACTGACTGACAGACAGATAACCTGATAGACATACTGACTGACAGACAGATAACATGACTGGAGGACTGATAGATTGGCCACAGATGAAGAGATAGACGGAGAGGCAGACAGGCTAAAGAACATAAACAGTCAAACTTACAGACAGACAGACTAGCAAAGAGAAGGAAAGACTAATGTGTAGAGAAATCGAATCACATACAGACACGGAGACAAACAGAAATGCAACAAGACTAATTGAAATAAAGATTAACAGGCTAAGGTAGGTAAGGATGTTGGGTGGACGACAGATGAACAGCCAGACACGCAGACATACATCTGTACATTGAGATATATGGCAGGGGAAGTTACATAGATAAATATGTTTATAGACAGAAAACAGTAGGTAAGTTGTGAGATAGGTAGTTAGATTGCTAGATAGATACGTTGGTAGGTAGATAAGTAGATATATAGAAACACGAGTATATACATTTGTAGATAAGTAGGTAGGTACATTTGGTAGGTATATATGCAGGAACGTAAGTAGAAAGACTGGTGGATAACTAGATAGGTATGTATCTAGGTAAGTAGGCAAGTTAGGTATCAGGTAGAAAAACACCAAAACTACTTATCTGGAAAATTGAAATATTACACACACAAATAAACACTGCACATCTGTCAACGAATTTATAAACACAACCCTAAGTTCAGGGAACGTAAATATAGAAAGTGGGACCGAGATAAGTGCTGAAATGGGGAAAATTCTTGAAACGAAAACATAAACAAAGAATAGATAGATGTGTAAATCTATATACATATGAACATAGGCATACACATAAATGCATAAAAATGTGCGTATACATATATAAATACACAGAGACATAGATACAGATACAAACATACCACACAGACACACGGACACACACACACAAACACACACACACACACACACACACACACATGAGAATGAATGCTGAGCTGATTATTGATCCCCACTGCGTTCAGAAAGCAATGCCAAAATACTCAACGTAAAACGAGCTAAGAAATCATACACGGCCAAAAATGCTGTGGTTGACTACGGTATCCTGTAAAAGATATGCAATTAATTTGTTTAAAATGGGTTAAGAAAGCCCAAAATATGAACGAGGCGCTTATCAAACACAGACGAAGGAGGCGTTCGTTGTAGCAAGATTTTACAGTGATAGGAACGTCCACATCGCCGAGGCGGTTGGGACTTGAAATCTTGCAGTATTTTGGGAGCCTCTTTGTGGATGTCCATATGCTATTTAGGATAACGATCCACTAACTGTCGGTGTCACCTGTACATATCATGTTACACGTGCACAGACAATGACATACATCAGAGTGCATGATTGTCGTGTGTGTAAAGAATGAATGTCGTAGTAGTTATTTGTTCTTCTTTATTACTTTAGTGTCGTCCCTGGAGTGAGGGGAATCAACACCCACATTTGTTTTAATTCAATATCTCTATCCTGGAGATATCCAGTAGACTCCGTCCACAACACTCCCTCAATCGGAAGACACCTTCTTCTCACTCTTACTCACCCCTGGATCATGCCCCCTCTCATTCTTCCCCAACATAACATACTTGACAACTCTTAGTTAGTCTTTCCTCTTGAGCCTAAGGCGGCGCATAGGGCAGAAGTCCTGTCTCTCCATGCCTGGCGGTTCGCTGCTATCTGTTGTAGATCTTGGATATTTACTTGGCCGTTGAATGAGCCTTCTCTAATGATGGTTCTACGCAGGGTCTCTCTTGGTCTTCCCCGTTTTCTTTTCCCTACTGGTGACCATATGAGGGCTTGGTAGGGGAGTCTTGACTTGTCCATTCTGAGTACATGGCCGATGTAGTTCCAACGGCGTCTTCTTATGAAATTGGATACTGTATCTTGCTTAGTCTCTTGTCTTATTTGCGAATTGGTTCTGAAGTCTGTCCAGTGGATGTTTAGAAGTCTTCTAAGACATTTGTTCTCAAAATTGTCTAATTTTTTATCTAAAGCTACCGTTGATTTCCAACTTTCACATCCATACGTTAACACTGGAATCACACAAGAGTTGAAGATTTTAAGTTTTGTGTGTTTGCTGAGTGTCTTTGACTTCCAGATGTTTGACAGTTTATTGAAGGCACTAGATGCCAGTGCGATTCTAGATGATATTTCTGGTGTTGAGTCCCCTGTAGATGTCATTTTGCTTCCTAGGTATGTGAAGCTGTTGACTTTTTCAAGAACGTAGCTGTTCAATTTGGTGTCATCTGAACTGTTGGTAAGATCAATAGTCTTTGTTTTTGTGGTGTTAATTTGGAGACCAATTTGCCCTGAAACATTTTGGAGGTGGTTTATTTTCTCTTGGGCATCCGGGTGTGTTGAACTCAAAAGCACTATGTCGTCGGCAAAGTCCAGGTCTTCTAGAATTTTGTCAACCCAATGGATACCCATATTTGTGTTGTTTGTGCATTTGCGCATGACCCAATCGATAGCTATTCCAAAAAGCATCGGTGATAAGACACAACCCTGTTTCACTCCTGTTTCGACTGAGAACCAGTCAGAGTTGCCTGTTTCTGTTCTTACGCAGCAACGTGTTTCTTTGTAGAAAGATTTTATGACGTTGGTATATTTGGTAGGAAAACCATAGATGTTAAGTAGATTCCAAAGTGAAGGACGGTGGATACTGTCGAAGGCTTTTTGAAAGTCGACAAAGTTGGTGATTAATTTCGACTGGGATTCTACGGAGTCTTCAATGATTATTCTCATCTCATCTCATCATGTTCCTCTTGTACCTTGCGGTGTCGAGGTGAAGTATAAACTTCGTGAGAGTGCCCGGTTATGGGCTTCGTATATCGACATTCCCATGGATTCTGTTATTCCCTCAGTCCAACGTTTACGTGGTCGGCCTCTTCCTCTGTTTCCATCTGGTCTGTACATCATTGCTTGTTGTGGCATGCTGTTGACTGGTAGCCTACTTGCATGGCCAAACCATTTGACTTGCTGCTTTCTAATAAAATCTAAAGCAGCTTTAACCCCTACTTTAGTCCTGATTTCTTCATTTCTGATCTTATCTCTTCTTGATACGTTGAGTATTCTTCTCAGAAACCTCATTTCTGTTGTTGTGATTTTTCTTTTCTCTTTTTCTGTCATTGTCCAGGTTTGGCATTGGTAGCACATAGTTGGTAGGAAGATTGTGTTGTAAAGTGCTTTCTTAGTAGTTATTGATACATGTTTGTTCTTTAGTATTGGTGCCATTTGTCCAATGAGTTGATTTGCCTTATTGCACCTATTTTCGATCTCGTCTTCTGATCTGCCATTTGATGATATTATACTTCCTAGGTACTTGAAGCTCTTTACTTGTTTCAAGGGATGTTCGTTTAGGTGAATTGTTGCTGTTTGTTCTTCTTTAGTTATAGTCATTACCTCTGTTTTGCTTGTGCTAATTTTCATGTTATGTTCCCTACACATTTCGTTTAGACTATTCATGTGGTCTTGTAATTCAGCTTCTGATTTTGCTATTAGTGCTTGGTCGTCCGCAAACAGGAGTTCTCTAATGGTTAGATTTGCAGATGGTTCTTCTTCTGTGTTCTCGTCATGCGGTATTCTTGCTGTCTCTGCTTGGCTGGTTTCTTTACATATGTTGTCTATATATGTTATGAACAAGAGAGGGGACAGGACACAACCTTGTCGTACTCCAGATCTTATGGTGAAGGGTTCTGAGTGTTCTCCAGTTGCTCTCACTATGCATTCACTGTTGTTGTATAAACTTCTGCATAGGTTTGTTAGATGTGTACTCACTCCATATTGTTTAAGGATTTCCCACAGCTTGTTTCTATCTACCCTATCAAATGCCTTTTCTTGGTCGACAAAGGCTAAGTAGAGTGTTTCATTGATTATTCTGAGGGTGAAAATGTGGTCTATGCATGACCGTTTTGGTCTGAAGCCTGCTTGTTCTTCTCTGAGCCTTTCATCTATCGCCTTTTTCAATCTCTCAAGTAACATGCTACAAAAAAGTTTGCCTGGTACTGACAATAGAGTGATACCACGCCAATTATTGCAATCAGACATATCGCCCTTTTTAGGCAGTTTGAAAATTACACCATCTTTCCACTGTTGTGGTGGGGATTCGCTTTGCCAGATTTCATTGATCAGCTGTAACAAACGTTGTAAGGTGTTCTCATCTGCTGCCTTGAGCATTTCTCCTGAGATTTCATCTTCACCAACAGCTTTGTTGTTCTTCAATTTTTTGATGGCTGCTTTAATCTCTTCCATGGTGAATGACTCACAGGAGGCATCTAGTGGGGGCATAGTAATTTCTCCATCCAGGTTCGGAACAGTGTCAGGCCGCGGTCTATTTAATATTTCTTTGAAATGTTCTGCCCATCGTTGCTTTTGAAGGTCATCGGATAACAATTGATTGCCTTGTTTGTCTTTGATGGGTATATTTGGTGTAGGCGAGTGATTGCATAGTTGCTTCATGATATGGAATACGGCTCTGTTGTTTCCAGTTCTGGCAGCTGCTTCGGCGTCGGAGGCCAGGCTGTGAATAAAGTTCTGTTTGTCTTTTCGTGCGCTTGATTTCACCTCTTTATCCAACATAGAGTATTTTTGCTTATGGGTTTCATATGTAGATGTGTCTTTCGCAGAAAGAAGTGTTAGTTTTGCTTGTTTTCTTTCTTGTATCTTCGTCCAGGTGTTATCGCTTAGCCACTTCTTCTTCTGTCTTTTTACGTAGCCGACTGTGTTTGTTGCAGCATTTAGCAAGGTATTTTTTAGGAAATTCCAATTTTCTTCAATGTTGTTTTTAATATTCGCATTGCTCGATACACTTTCTTTGTTAGCATAGCTGCTTCGTACCTCTGAATTGAATGCGAGTTGGTGTTCTTTAGTCAGTAGGGACTGTGAGTTTATTTTCTTAATTCTGGGTGATCTGTGCAGTCTTGAGCTTTATTTTTAGTTTGGCAATGCAGAGATTGTGATCACTGCCAGCATCTGCACCTCTGTAGGCTCTGACGTCTTGTACTGATGAACGGAATTTGGCATTAATGCAAAAATGGTCTATCTGATTTTTTGTGATGTTATCAGGCGAGTTCCACGTGACTTTGTGTATATCTTTGTGCGGAAATAAAGAGTTTGCTACTATCAGATTTGCTATTTCACAGAATTCTAGTAGTCTCTCTCCGTTTTGGTTCATATCCCCTAAGCCGTGAATTCCCATATATCTTTCAACACCCTTATTGTCAGACCCTATCTTGGCATTGAAATCACCCATTACAACAACAATGTCGTGCTTGGGAGATGAGTTGATGGTACCAATTAGTTGTTCATAGAAATTATCTTTGTTGGTGTCTGTATCGTCGTTGGTAGGTGCGTAGCACTGGATGATTGTTAGCTTGAAATATTTCGTTTGGTAACGCGCTGTTATGATTCTATCATTTACTGGTTCCCAGCTGATCAGTGATCTTTCTACATTTTTTGACATGATGATAGCGACTTCCGTTTGAATGATGGTTGTCGGTTCTTCCTGAATAAATTATGTGTCTTTGTTCACAGTTGAGAAATGTCTTACCTGAGTCAGTCCATCTGCACTCGCTAACCCCAAGAATTTCTAGGTTGTATTCATTCATAACATTACACACCTGGGTTGACAACTCTAGCTTCAACAAATAAAAACACGACATTTATTACAGCAAAGAGTATATGTAGGAGAAGTGTGTGTGTGTGTGTGTGTGTGTGTGTGTGTGTGTGTGTGTGTGTGTGTGTGTGTGTATAAAGTGTAGAATGTGTGACGTGTACTCTAAAGTGTCTATAGACTCAGATCAGTGTTCAGGAGTATAGTCATTCTCATCACTGTGCTGAAAACACACTAGCACCATGTATTCCAGACAAGCAACCTCACCAAGGTGATGCTCCTCCGGTCACGTGAAGACTTCCTCCGTTGTCTCTTGAACCACTAGGATGCTTGGACACCCATGACAAACACTGTCTAATGAGAGTCTTCAATCTGATTCCCACTATGAATTTCCTCTGTTATTTAACTGATTGTTAATCATAAAAATTCTAACCCTATTGTCACTGTTACTGGGGAAATTTTAATGGATCTAGTGTCACTGGTTCAAAGATTCCCCATATTAACACCACACTCTGAATGTTCTAGGTATCAGTATAAATTTTGTATGAATGTTCCTGGTATCAGTAGTATATATCTACAATGTTCTGACTGTTCAGTGATACAACTATCACTTGCTAAACATAAATCTCATCAGCATGTCCTGCTCAGCAGAAGCCAGGTCCCCGCAAACCAACTTGGGTATAAGCCCAATGTAGCGGCCTCTCAGCAACTTCTGTCTTCAAATTCTGAGCCATCATCTTCTAAAATGTGTTAGCTTCACTGTTGAAAATCATAGCACACATACGTGGACCTGTAAATGGAACCATATGCCTATTCCGGTTGCTAATCGAAACTAGGCAATCACAGACTGGATCTATGTCCGCCGATAAATATCAACAATTTGACACCCTAGTTTCTTTCATTGAACACAACTCGGAAAACTGCACCGATCTTTCCCACTTCAGAAATCTTGATCGACTAACTCCACTTGTTTACCGCAACGCTTTTTATATTGGGCTGGAGTGACGTCACCAAAATGTCTAGACGCTGATCCGTCCAGAATCTGGTTTCTTCCTCCTGTTCTAGACTATCTGGAGTCAATCCGCCGTCAAATTTGCTTTCATTTGGGGAAATTCTTTGTCCCGTACATCAATAGTTCAGTCTGTCTGTGAACCACAGAATTCCCCACATCACAGAATCCATCCCGCGTCTGTCCAGACTTTCCGTCTAGCACTTCAAAGGCTACTACCGCCTTGGCAGACGTTTGGCGTTGTTATTCGTTTCTCGAACAACCCACATCATAAAGATTCGCCGACCAGGGGTAGACATTTTGACGCGACGTATTTTGTTTCTCAGTTAGAAATGCCGATCGTGTGTAGACAGTTGTAACGACGTATTTTTCTCAGTCTGTACAACATCAAAGGGTCGGTTGTTTTTGCAGACTAATGTCGGGTCTTGTTTGTCATCGATTGCAACTAACAAGTTTATTTTCCGTGACAATGATGTGGACGCACATATGTTCCTACTGTGAAATGTGTCATGTTACATGTACACACATATGTTCCTACTGTGAAACATGTCATGTTACATGCACGCACATATGTTCCTACTATGAAACATGTCATGTTACATGCACGCACATATAATCCTACTGTGAAACATGTCATGTTATTTTTTTGTTACATGCACGCACATATGTTCCTATTGGGAAACATATCATGTTACATGCACGCACATATGTTCCTACTGTGAAACATGTCATGTTACATGCACGCACATATAATCCTACTGTGAAACATGTCATGTTACATGCACGCACATATGTTCCTACTGTGAAACATGTCATGTTACATGCACGCACATATGTTCCTACTGTGAAACATGTCATGTTACATGCACGCACATATGTTCCTACTGTGAAACATGTCATGTTACATGCACGCACATATGTTCCTACTGTGAAACATGTCATGTTACATGCACGCACATATGTTCCTACTGTGAAACATGTCATGTTACATGCACGCACATATGTTCCTACTGTGAAACATGTCATGTTACATGCACGCACATATGTTCCTACTGTGAAACATGTCATGTTACATGCACGCACATATGTTCCTACTGTGAAACATGTCATGTTACATGCACGCACATATGTTCTACTGTGAAACATGTCATGTTACATGCACGCACATATGTTCCTACTGTGAAACAAGTCATGTTAAACGTGTACAGACCATGACATATATTAAAGCGCATGATGAGTACTCATATATGTTCCTACTGTGAAACACGTAATGTTACATGCACGCACATATGTTCCTACTGTGAAACACGTTATGTTACATGCACGCACATATGTTCCTGCTGTGAAACAAGTCATGTTAAACGTGTACAGACCATGACATATATCAGAGTGCATGATGTGCAAGCACATATGTTCCCACCGTGAAACACGCCATCCGGAAGCATGTGGACTTCTTAAGGCAGAGCTGAGTGGGTGTGGAGTCGACTGCTCACAAACATGCGATACAACTGGAGGTCTCGCCGGCAAACAACCCTAGGGATCTCATTTAAGAGCATCTGGGTATCCAGTTCAGAACTAAGGCTGTTGAGGTGGCGATGGAGGCTTTTGGACGCAGTTAAACTGTTGGAATGGAAGGTCGAGGTCAATATGGTTCTGATAGAGGTGGATGGAATTTAGACGGCATATCTCTGGGCTGTGGATCATTCTTGAGAGCTTCTTTGAGACCTAGCTCAGGATACGGAGAGCGGATTAATTGATGCCTGCTCAAAATAAAAGGACTAACATGGTTTGACATAACCATCAATGTAGCATCACATAGCAGCATATGGCAAAGAATAAAGAAGTGAAGAAATGACGATGGTTCTGGATGTGTCACACATTGAGACTACCTTGGATTAGAATAGATAGAAAGTATTTGCAGGGAATCCACAGGCCAAACGATAAATAAATAAATAAAGAGAGAAATATAAACACAAGGGGAGGAGAATTAGAGACAGCAAGAGAGACATATAAACTACACGGGGAGGAGAATTAGAGACATCAACAGATAAATATAAACACACGGGGAGGAGAAGTAGAGACAGCAAGAGAGAAATATACACACACGGGGAGGAGAATTAGAGACAGCAAGAGAGAAATATAAACACACGGGGAGGAGAATCAGAGACAGCAACAGATAAATATAAACACACGGGGAGGAGAAGTAGAGACAGCAAGAGAGAAATATAAACACACGGCGAGGAGAATTAGAGACAGCAACAGATAAATATAAACACACGGGGAGGAGAATTAGAGACAGCAAGAGAGAAATATAAACACACGGGGAGGAGAATCAGAGACAGCAACAGATAAATATAAACACACGGGGAGGAGAAGTAGAGACAGCAAGAGAGAAATATAAACACACGGGGAGGAGAATTAGAGACAGCAACAGATAAATATAAACACACGGGGAGGAGAAGTAGAGACAGCAAGAGAGAAATATAAACACACGGGGAGGAGAATTAGAGACAGCAACAGATAAATATAAACACACGGGGAGGAGAATTAGAGACAGCAAGAGAGACATATAAACACACGGGGAGGAGAATTAGAGACAGCAACAGATAAATATAAACACAAGGGGAGGAGAATTAGAGACAGCAAGAGAGACATATAAACACACGGGGAGGAGAATTAGAGACAGCAACAGATAAATATAAACACACGGGGAGGAGAAGTAGAGACAGCAAGAGAGAAATATACACACACGGGGAGGAGAATTAGAGACAGCAAGAGAGAAATATAAACGCACGGGGAGGAGAATCAGAGACAGCAACAGATAAATATAAACACACGGGGAGGAGAACGTAGAGACAGCACGAGAGAAATATAAACACACGGGGAGGAGAATTAGAGACAGCAACAGATAAATATAAACACACGGGGAGGAGAAGTAGAGACAGCAAGAGAGACATATAAACACACGGGGAGGAGAATTAGAGACAGCAAGAGAGAAATATACACACACGGGGAGGAGACGTAGAGACAGCAAGAGAGAAATATACACACACGAGGAGGAGAATTAGAGACAGCAACAGATAAATATAAACACACGGGGAGGAGAATTAGAGACAGCAAGAGAGACATATAAACACACGGGGAGGAGAATTAGAGACAGCAACAGATAAATATAAACACAAGGGGAGGAGAATTAGAGACAGCAAGAGAGACATATAAACACACGGGGAGGAGAATTAGAGACATCAACAGATAAATATAAACACACGGGGAGGAGAAGTAGAGACAGCAAGAGAGAAATATACACACACGGGGAGGAGAATTAGAGACAGCAAGAGAGAAATATAAACACACGGGGAGGAGAATCAGAGACAGCAACAGATAAATATAAACACACGGGGAGGAGAAGTAGAGACAGCAAGAGAGAAATATAAACACACGGGGAGGAGAATTAGAGACAGCAACAGATAAATATAAACACACGGGGAGGAGAAGTAGAGACAGCAAGAGAGAAATATACACACACGGGGAGGAGAATTAGAGACAGCAAGAGAGAAATATACACACACGGGGAGGAGACGTAGAGACAGCAAGAGAGAAATATAAACACACGGGGAGGAGAAGTAGAGACGGCAAGAGAGAAATATAAACACATGGGGAGGAGACGTAGAGACAGCAAGAGAGAAATATAAACACACGGGGAGGAGACGTAGAGACAGCAAGAGAGAAATATAAACACACGGGGAGGAGAATTAGAGACAGCAACAGATAAATGTAAACACACGGGGATGAGAAGTAGAGACAGCAAGAGAGAAATATAAACACACGGGGAGGAGAATTAGAGACAGCAACAGATAAATATAAACACAAGGGGAGGAGAATTAGAGACAGCAAAAGAGAAATATAAACACACGGGGAGGAGAATTAGAGACAGCAAGAGAGAAATATAAACACACGGGGAGGAGAAGTAGAGACAGCAAGAGAGAAATATAAACACAAGGGGAGGAGAATTAGAGACAGCAAGAGAGACATATAAACACACGGGGAGGAGACGTAGAGACACCAAGAGAGAAATATAAACACACGGGGAGGAGAATTAGAGACAGCAAGAGAGAAATATAAACACACGGGGAGGAGAAGTAGAGACAGCAAGAGAGAAATATAAACACACGGGGAGGAGAATTAGAGACAGCAAGAGAGAAATATAAACACACGGGGAGGAGAATTAGAGACAGCAAGAGATAAATATACACACACGGGGAGGATACGTAGAGACGGCAAGAGAGAAATATAAACACACGGGGAGGAGACGTAGAGACAGCAAGAGAGAAATATAAACTCACGGGGAGGAGACGTAGAGACAGCAAGAGATAAATATAAATACACGGGGAGGAGAATTAGAGACAGCAAGAGAGAAATATAAATACACGGGGAGGAGAAGTAGAGACAGCAAGAGAGAAATATAAACACACGGGGAGGAGAATTAGAGACAGCAAGAGAGAAATATAAACACACGGGAAGGAGAAGTGGAGACAGCAAGAGAGAAAAAAAAACACACGGGGAGGAGAAGTGGAGACAGCAAGAAAGAAATATAAACACAAGGGGAGGAGAATTAGAGACAGCAAGAGAGACATATAAAAACACGGGGAGGAGACGTAGAGACAGCAAGAGAGAAATATAAACACACGGGGAGGAGAATTAGAGACAGCAACAGAGAAATATAAACACACGGGGAGGAGAAGTAGAGACAGCAAGAGAGAAATATAAACACACGGGGAGGAGAATTAGAGACAGCAAGAGAGAAATATAAACACACGGGGAGGAGAATTAAGGACAGCAAGAGAGAAATATACACACACGGGGAGGAGAAGTAGAGACGGCAAGAGAGAAATATAAACACACGGGGAGGAGACGTAGAGACAGCAAGAGAGAAATATAAACTCACGGGGAGGAGACGTAGAGACAGCAAGAGAGAAATATAAATACACGGGGAGGAGAAGTAGAGACAGCAAGAGAGAAATATAAACACACGGGGAGGAGAATTAGAGACAGCAAGAGAGAAATATAAACACACGGGAAGGAGAAGTGGAGACAGCAAGAGAGAAAAAAAAACACACGGGGAGGAGAAGTGGAGACAGCAAGAGAGAAATATAAACCACTTGGGGGGGGGGGGGGAGAGAAGTAGAGATTGCAAGAGAGAAATATAAACACACAGGGAGGAGAAGTAGAGACAGCAAGAGCGAAATATAAACACACGGGGAGGAGAAGTGGAGACAGCAAGAGAGAGATATAAACACACGTGGAGGAGACGTAGAGACAGCAAGAGAGAAATATAAACACACGGGGAGGAGAAGTGGAGACAGCAGGAGAGAAATATAAACAATCGAGGAGGAGAAGTAGAGACAGCAAGAGAGAAATATAAACCACTCGGGGAGGAGAAGTAGAGACAGCAAGAGAGAAATATAAACACACGGGGAGGAGACGTAGAGACAGCAAGAGAGAAATATAAACACTCGAGGAGGAGAAGTAGAGACAGCAAGAGAGAAATATAAACCACTCGGGGAGGAGAAGTAGAGACAGCAAGAGAGAAATATAAACACTCGAGGAGGAGAAGTAGAGACAGCAAGAGAGAAATATAAACCACTCGGGGAGGAGAAGTAGAGACAGCAAGAGAGAAATATAAACACTCGAGGAGGAGAAGTAGAGACAGCAAGAGAGAAATATAAACACTCGAGGAGGAGAAGTAGAGACAGCAAGAGAGAAATATAAACCACTCGGGGAGGAGAAGTAGAGACAGCAAGAGAGAAATATAAACCATTCGGGGAGGAGAAGTAGAGACAGCAAGAGAGAAATATAAACACTTGGGGAGGAGAAGTAGAGACAGCAAGAGAGAAATATAAACATACGGGGAGGAGAAGTAGAGACAGCATGAGAGAAATATAAACTCACGGGGAGGAGAAGTAGAGACAGCAAGAGAGAAATATAAACACAAGGGGAGGAGAATTAGAGACAGCAAGAGAGAAATATAAACACACGGGGAGGAGAAGTAGAGACAGCATGAGAGAAATATAAACTCACGGGGAGGAGAAGTAGAGACAGCAAGAGAGAAATATAAACACTCGAGGAGGAGAAGTAGAGACAGCGAGAGAGAAATATAAACATACGGGGAGGAGAAGTAGAGACAGCATGAGAGAAATATAAACACACGGGGAGGAGAAGTAGAGACAGCAAGAGAGAAATATAAACAAACGGGGAGGAGAAGTGGAGACAGATATGGTTTATATAGGGAGGATGATGTTTCGGGGCTACGTGGGGTATATAGGATGGGAGGGCTACATGGTGATGGGTGAGTTGGTAGAGGGCCTAGGCAGCAATGAGGGCGCCAGGAGAAGAGACGAAGAAGACACTCACCAAAGACACGCAGGTGCTCAAGCGCCTGGCTCGCAATCCAGAGTTATTTGAGAATAATCTCCGTAAGACAAGACGTTAAGAGTAAGGAATAGAACAGTGGTTCTCAACCGGTGGGGAATTTTAGGGTTTTCAATGGGGTGGGGTGGGGTGGGGAAACGAAGGTCATTTCAAGATCGCGTTAATACAAGAACCGATTACTTGATATTGCTTTTCCCTCCATACTTTACAGTTATGCACGTCTCATCCTTCTAATATTCATTTTATAAAGTAAGTAGACCCACAAATCACGTTTTATGTGGATGTCTAGACCTGTTTTAACATATTTACCTTCCACTTTTACGTATACTGTGTAGGGGTGGGGGGGGGGGGGGGTATTTTTAGGTAGGAAATATGAAAGGGGGGGAATGACGTTCTGGAAATATTGTGAAGGAGGGCACGGGCCAAAAAAGGTTGAGAACCACTGTATAGAATGTTTGCAAGAGAGTTCGTGGTGTGTAGGCCGTTCTGTCTAGGTCATATTGTCTTAAATATTTGCAGCTAAAGACAATCAAACAAGCTCAAGCCAACATTATTGTGCGAGACAGTTTGAGTAATATTAATAATGGATTATAACGCGACACAAGGTTTATCAATACATTTATTTTACGGAATGTTTCAAGGAGATAGTGAATCATAATGCACAGGACGTGGGAAGCAGGAACTGCTGACGTCACTATCGTGTCTTTAATAATGGGATGTTACTCTGTGTAGATATCGCAGATTGGCAGCCTGTACTGGTGTGTGATTGCTGCCCTTGTCGTTCTACAGGAGACATTCTGTAAGCTTGTGAGTGGCCTCATGGAGTGGGAGACACGTTAGAAGTGTTTGGGGTCAGTTTTGGGGACACAGATTGTGAGTAGAAGCTGTCACCTACTGGGTCTAGACATATTGTTGTCCAGGACTAGAAGGCCAATGACACTGTTTGTAAAAAATTGTATACTGGTTAATTGATTGATTGATTGATTGATTGATTTAGGAATCGACATCACAGCATTCGGGGCATTCCCATAAGTGCTCCGCCCCCATCCTCAGCACCCAGCGAAGAGTTCCAACACTAATAGTACCAGTAGCAATCTGATTATAAGTCCGTCTCGCCTTTCCTTTGAGCGTTGAGCGTCGGCCAGATCCCTTCCGTCACTCCTCGTTGTCTCATTCTTGCCAGACCATGGTAATCCATTTGCTCCTCGGAGGTGTGCACGTGCTCCCACAAGGTCACAACCACGTCTGCCTTGTCATGTATCAATACTCCACCAAGTTCTGCAGAGCCAGCCAATCTGTCCGCCTGTTCATTTCCCAGCACACCGGCATGCCCCGGAGAAAAGATCCAGGCGATTCTTGTCACCCGTGACCCTCCGAAGCGAAGCAAGCCACTCCGCACGAAGTCTGCCCGTCTTCACCCTCGTCAGCATGCTTTCTGAGTCAGTTACAATCACGATGTGTGTGTGTGTCGTATTCTCCATCCAGCGGAGAGCCGCAGTGACTGCCTCCACTTCCATTCTTAAGCTGGATATTGTGGTATCATATGCCAGGCTCCCCTGCCCCAAACATCGACCATTAGCTTTGGCTATGAACCCCCAGCCACTTCTCTCACCTCTTGACACCGAACCATCTGTGTAGATAATCACATCACTCGAGTGAGCATTGTCCTAAATTAGTTGCTGGATTTCCACTTCCGTGGCCCCTGCTGGCCACTCCCTGCACTCCCGGCTTAATGTGATAACTCTTTACAAGTCTGACTGCTCCGCTGGCACTCTGACCCACTCCTCTCCACGCATAATGTTCTCCAAGGGGCACACCTGTCTGATCGTATCCTCCGCCTGAGCCATCCATGATTTCCCTCTTATCAGTCGCTGACCCTTAACTGCGTTATACCATTATTGTTGCTATCAGAGTGTGTAAGTGTGCATACAAGGCTGTCTTGGAATAAAAACTGATTAACTCTGGATCACGCAATAACTGGATAATACACTGAGAAACTGTGGATAAAACACTATGGATAAAACACTGGCTAATTGTAAATGACGCAACAACTGGACAACACACTGAATAACTGTGGATAAATCACAATGGATAAAAACTGGCCTACTGTGAATAAAACACTGACTGATTGTGGTTAATACACTGACAAACTGTGGATGCAAGCTCATGTGGATGTTCATGAAAGAATTACTACAATGTGGGCTAATTATGGATACAGAATGTGACTAGTTGTAATGAATACTTGTAAATTTGATGTTTAAAGACCTGACTAGTTGTGGATACATGACTGACTAAATGCACATTCAAGACTAAGCTCCTGGCTTGTCACCCTTTAATTAGTTCCTGGCTCGGCATGTTTTATAACCGAAGTTTCCAGCTGCGGAAGTAGTGGGGTTAGTGACAATCTCAGAACTACACACACATGATGACAGACCCCACTCCTCCATGACTGGGGTTGAGAGACCTTCCGTACTCATGATGACAAACCCCACTCATCCATGAATGAGGTTGTCTAGACTTTCCACACACACATGATTACAGACCCCACTCCTCCATTACTGAGGTTGAGAGACCGTCCGTGCACATGATGACAGACCCCACTCATCCATGAATGAGGTTGTCTAGACTTTCCACACACACATGATTACAGACCCCACTCCTCCATGACTGGGGTTGAGAGACCTTCCGTACTCATGATGACAAACCCCACTCATCCATGACTGGGGTTGAGAGACCTTCCGTACACATGATGACAGACCCCACTCCTCCATTACTGAGGTTGGGAGACCTTCCGTACTCATGATGACAAACCCCACTCATCCATGAATGAGGTTGTCTAGACTTTCCACACACACACATGATTACAGACCCCACTCGTCCATGACTGGGGTTGAGAGACCGTCCGTGCACATGATGACATACCCCACTCCCCCATGACTGAGGTTGAATAGACCTTACACACAAGTGTGATGATTGATACAGCTACTAGTAACTGTACATGCGCGAAGGGAGGGGGGGGGGGGATTGTGAAGTACTGCTAGCGCTTCTCTCTGGCTAAGTGAGGCTAGACAGAAACACTCATGGAGAAGCTACATCTCTGTAGATTACGGGGTGGGGGAGGACCGGCTGGTCTAATGTGATTGACGGAACAGGTGAGAGGCAGGAGAGAGGAAGTGACTTTTAATTCACTGGAGAATTCACTGAGTGGAAATAATATTTTCTTTCCGTCAATGTATAATTGTCTGCCTGTCTTTCAAATAGATTCAGTGTTTGCCTGTCTGCCTATCTCCATTAACAGATTCGCTGTCAAACAAAATGTAGGTTTTGATCAAACAAAAGTGGATGGCGGAAATAGGAAGTAGCGGTGTGTCACAGTTATGGGAAGTAGCGGTGTGTCACAGTTATGGGAAGTAGCGGTGTGTCACAGTTATGGGAAGTAGCGGTGTGTCACAGTTATGGGAAGTAGCGGTGTGTCACAGTTATGGGAAGTAGCGGTGTGTCACAGTTATGGGAAGTAGCGGTGTGTCACAGTTATGGGAAGTAGCGGTGTGTCACAGTTATGGCTTTAAAGTGTGTTAATATGGTTGCAGGCATGTTGTATTATATATCACATTAAAGGTGGTGGCACGGGTAAAACTACTGCATGTATGTCCACGGCAGATACGGGAAGTCGCATTAGACGATTAATAATCCCATGGCATTTAATTAGTTAAATGAGTATGCGTCCGTCTGCCTGCCTGCCTGCCTGCCTGCCTGTCTGTCTGTCTGTCTGTCTGTCTATCTAAATGAATATATGTCTGTATGTATAAATGAGTCACTGTCTGTCTGTATAAATGAGTGTCTCTCTGTCTGTGTAAATGAGTGTATGTCTGTATAAATGAGTCTGTCTGTCTGTCTGTCTGTCTGTCTGTCTGTGTAAATGAGTGTCTCTTTTGTGTAAATGAGTGTCTGTCTGTATAAATGAGAATCTGTCTGTCTATGTAAATGAGTGTATGTCTGTGTAAATGAGTGTCTCTCTGTCTGTGTAAATGAGTGTATGTCTGTATAAATGAATCTGTCTGTCTGTCTGTCTGTCTGTCTGTCTGTCTGTCTGTCTGTCTGTGTAAATGAGTGTCTCTTTTGTGTAAATGAGTGTCTGTCTGTATAAATGAGAATCTGTCTGTCTATGTAAATGAGTGTATGTCTGTGTAAATGAGTGTCTGTTGGTCTGTCTGTCTGTATGCCAGACGATCTTTCTAACTATGGATTTGACCTAGTAATTGTCTGACCATGTGCCTGAACAGACGGAATAACTGCTTTTCTGTCTGTCTCTCTGTCTGTCTAGCTGTCTGTGTGTCTGTCTGAATAAAAGTATTCGTGTAGAAAGGTGTGTGTGGGGTTTGCTGTGGGTTAGATCCCGTGTGTGTTGGGTTTGCTGTGGGTTAGACCCCGTGTGTGTGGGGTTTGCTGTGGGTTAGACCCCGTGTGTGTGGGGTTTGCTGTGGGTTAGACCCCGTGTGTGTGGGGTTTGCTGTGGGTTAGACCCCGTGTGTGTGGGGTTTGCTGTGGGTTAGACCCCGTGTGTGTGGGGTTTGCTGTGGGTTAGACCCCGTGTGTGTGGGGTTTGCTGTGGGTTAGACCCCGTGTGTGTGGGGTTTGCTGTGGGTTAGACCCCGTGTGTGTGGGGGTTTGCTGTGGGTTAGACCCCGTGTGTGTGGGGTTTGCTGTGGGTTAGACCCCGTGTGTGTGGGGTTTGCTGTGGGTTAGACCCCGTGTGTGTGGGGTTTGCTGTGGGTTAGACCCCGTGTGTGTGAGGTTTGCTGTGGGTTAGACCCCGTGTGTGTGGGGTTTGCTGTGGGTTAGACCCCGTGTGTGTGGGGTTTGCTGTGGGTTAGACCCCGTGTGTGTGGGGTTTGCTGTGGGTTAGACCCCGTGTGTGTGGGCGTGTGAGTATTTCTGTTTGTAAGGTTGTACATGTGCATGTTTATGAGCGTGTTTGTAGAGTGTGTGAATAAATGATACGTGTTCAAAGCGTTGTGTTAGTGTGCATTATCTTATTGTGTGTGAACACGAGGTTGTTTGTGTGCATGCATGTGTGAGTGAGTTCTCCATATTGCAGTATTAGTTAAGCATGTGGGCAATTATGAGCAGTGCACAACTCCACTAGTTTGTTTACTGCTGGCCTCAAGCTAGAATACCATACGACAAGACTGTCTGGTGAATCAGGAGAACCCACTGGAGACCACATATCTGGTGAATTAGGAGAACATACTAAAGACCCACTAAAATGGTGAATCAGGAGAACATACTAAAGACCCACTAAAATGGTGAATCAGGAGAACCCACCTGAGACCCACAAATCAGGTGAATTAGGAGAACGCATTAGAGACCCACCACTCTGGTGAACCTGGAGAACCCACCAGAGACCCACCAATCTGGCGAACCAGGAGAACCTACTAGAGACACCTAATCTGGTGAACCAGGAGAATCCACTAGAGACACCCAATCTGGTTAACCAGGAGAACCCACTAGAGACCCACCACTCTGGTGAACTAGGAGAACCCACTAGAGACCCATCAATCTGGTGAACCAGGAGAATCCACTAGAGACACCCAATCTGGTTAACCAGGAGAACCCACTAGAGACCCACCAATCTGGTGAACTAGGAGAACCCACTAGAGACCCATCAATCTGGTGAACTAGGAGAACCCACTAGAGACACACCACTCTGGTGACCTGGTAGAACCCACTAGAAACATACCTATCTTGTGAACCAGGAGAACCCAGTGTGGATGTCCAGTCTGGGAGTACACTGTGTGTTATGTTGTACAAGTCCAGCTGCGCCTGTCGCCATGCGATGCCTGTTCCCCCACAGAAAATAGCGGCCTATGCATGCGTGGAATCTACAGACAATGACACGGTAAAGGAGGAAAGAACATAGAGTGAAAAACAACAAAATGTGGAAGAAGAGAATCTACAAAGTTACAACAAGTGGGAGAAAGGAATCCACAAAGATACAACAAGTGGAAGAAAGGAATACACAATGAGTGAAACCAAATCGTTTAACATAATTCACAAAGTATGTAACTATCTTTAGTAATCTAAACGACGACACATGAGAACCACAAATATGAAACCACAACAAATAAGAACCATGTTGAGTAAACTAATCCACAAATATGAAACCACGACAAATAAGAACCATGTTGAGTAAACTCATCTACAAATATGAAACCACAACAAATAAGAACCATGTTGAGTAAACTAATCCACAAATATGAAACCACAACAAATAAGAACCATGTTGAGTAAACTAATCCACAAATATGAAACCACAACAAATAAGAACCATGTTGAGTAAACTAATCCACAAATATGAAACCACAACAAATAAGAACCATGTTGAGTAAACTAATCCACAAATATGAAACCACAACAAATAAGAACCATGTTGAGTAAACTAATCCACAAATATGAAACCACAACAAATAAGAACCATGTTGAGTAAACTCATCTACAAATAACCGGCACCATCCGCTTTCGAAACACAGCTGCCTGTGATTGGCAGCAACCCTCCGTGCGTTGGTTTTTTACGAAATGGTATGGGTGCCGGTCGTTCAGAAAGCAATGGCAAACTACTGAACGAAAGATCGCCAAGAGATCACAACAGCAAAACATGCTGGTGTTGACTGTGATGTCCTGTAAAGGATACGCAACTAACAGAATTTAATCTGCAAATAAGAAACCACGTGGAAGAAAAGTATCTACAGATGATTAAAGCCTGTGGAATCAAAGAACCTGCGCTTTCTTGTAGAAGCGAATCACTCACAAGGCAGGAAAGGCCAGGTTCGGAGCTCGCAAGATGCTGCATGTGAACACTTCAAACATACAAGTCGAGGTCAGTGGTACTTGAGATGTGAAGATGTAAGAACCTGGCATATCACGCGTTCTTTACCGGGCAAGAATTATCGGCCGCTTCCGGTGGAGGAACGCCATCATTGATCACGGGCAATAACTCGCTAATGGCTTTTACAAATCTGTGGATCTAAGGGGACGTGATATTTTACAACAGCCTTTGACGTTGTCATTAGACCTGTAAAGAAGGTAAATGGTCGATTACGGGCCTTCGTGTAATTAACTAGAGTTATCTTCCATTTATGTGATGGCAACGTTTGTGTAAAAGCTTTTGTCATCTGGGCAACGCAGATCCATACAAGACCGATTCATCACGACATAATAATCAGCGTGTATTGGCTTGAGCATCAATGGAATCAGTAGTAGCAAATATCGCTTCTCGTCCTTTTGGCTAATATTAAAGTATAGTATCTGCACTTGATCTTGCCAGGGCCGCATGGAGAGGCGGTCATCCGAATGACACATAGGGCGTGGGGCCTCGTGGGACGGCTCTGGCCCCTGGGGGAACCTCGAGACTTTATAAAGAAAAGAAAAAAGGTATTTTGGCTATGATCAAAGTCTACATGTATCTGTACTTGATCTGGCCAGGGTGCAGAGGCAGTCATCCAAACTGCAAACTCTAATCACCAAACAACTGACCAGTAATACTGACAGACAAACCTTGGTGGATCGCAATAGGCCGAAAGGCACATAATGGAACAAATAGACAATTAAAAAAAAAAAATAAAGCAAGATTGGAGAATGCCATGATGTCTGCGTATGTCTTGCTAAAATCTGCAAGTACTGTGTTTATCCGTGAATGTTGCTGTTTGCTCGTCGGTGTCTCTGGGCTAGAGGTTAGTGAGTCAGTTTCATTATTTTCCCGGCATTCCGCGTCGAGGCATTGAAATCAGTGGTGGCCGATTAGCTGTGTGTTGATTTTGATGGAATGAGCGTCGGCAGTTCAGAAGGCAATGGCAAATTGGCTGACTCACTGGCACTTTGCCGTTTGACAGATTGTAATTTGTAAAATAGAGACCTTGTGTTGACCATGCTGCATGATCCCTATCTCGGCCATCGTAGTTTATTCCAAAGGAAAAGTAACACGAATTCGTCGGGAACAGTACAAGCTGCAGAAACTGCCAGATCAGCAAAGCAGTGCTCTAACTATCCACCCTGTTGGATCTCCCATTCTAGACCAGTTGCCGACTAAGGCTTAGCACCGGCTTGCCTTGCCATGGCATTTCGTCTTTAAGTTGCATTTGTTGTTGTATGATGTGACAGTTTCTTGTTATGCTATGGTACAGTTTGTTGTTGCTTAATGTGACATTTTGGAAATGCATGATGTGATAATTTGGTATTGTGTGATGTGACAGTTTGTTGTTGTGAGATGTGACAGTACGTTGTTGTGAGATGTGACAGTTTGTTATGTGATATGGAAAAGTTTATTGTGTGATGTAACAGCTTGTTGTTGTTTGATGTGACAATTTGGTATTGCGTGATGTGACAGCTTGTTGTTGCCTGATGTGACAGTTTGATGTTGTGTTATGTGACAATTTATTCTTGTGTTCTGTGACGGTTTGTTGTTGCGTTATGGAGCAGGTTGCAGGTGTATAATGTGCCATTTTACTGTTGTAAGGTGATACATTTTATTATTGTGTGGCGAGACATTTTGCTGTTGTGTGGTTAGACATTTTGCTGTTGTGTGGTAGGACATATTGTTGTTGTGTGGTGAGACATTTTGCTGTTGTTTTGTGAGACATTTTGTTGTTTGGTGAGACTTTATGCTGTCGTGTGGTGGACGATTTTGCTGATTTATGATAGGACATTTTGTTGTTGTGTGGTTAGGCATTGTGCTGTTGTTTTGTGAGACATTTTAATGTTGTGTGGGGAGTTATTTTCCTGATGTGTGGTGAGACATTATGCTTTTGTGTGGTAAGACATTTTGCCGTTGTGTGATGGGACATTTTACCGTTGTATCGTGGGGCAGTTTGCTGGTGTGTGATGGAAATCTTTGTTGTTGTGTGGTGGGACAATTTGCTGTTGTATGATGGGACAGTTGCTGTTTTGAGTTGGGACAGTTTGCTGCTGTGAGGTTTGCAGATGTGTGATGAGGCATCTTTCTGTTGTGTCGTCGGACATTTTTAGTGTGTATGGTGGGGGATTATTCCGTTTGCATGATGGGGTAGTTTGCTGTTGTGTGATCGGAAGTTTGCTGTTGTGTGATCGGGAAGTTTGCTGTTGTGTGTCAGGAAGTTTGCTGTTGTGTGTCAGGAAGTTTGCTGTTGTGTGTCAGGAAGTTTGCTGTTGTGTGTCAGGAAGTTTGCTGTTGTGTGTCAGGACAGTTTGCTGCTGTGTGTCAGGAAGTTTGCTGCTGTGTGTCAGGACAGTTTGCTGCTGTGTGTCAGGACAGTTTGCTGCTGTGTGTCAGGACAGTTTGCTGCTGTGTGTCAGGACAGTTTGCTGTTGTGTGTCAGGAAGTTTGCTGCTGTGTGTCAGGACAGTTTGCTGCTGTGTGTCAGGACAGTTTGTTGCTGTGTGTCAGGACAGTTTGTTGCTGTGTGTCAGGACAGTTTGCTGTTGTGTGTCAGGACAGTTTGCTGTTGTGTGTCAGGACAGTTTGCTGTTGTGTGTCAGGACAGTTTGCTGCTGTGTGTCAGGACAGTTTGCTGCTGTGTGTCAGGACAGTTTGTTGCTGTGTGTCAGGACAGTTTGCTGCTGTGTGTCAGGACAGTTTGCTGTTGTGTGTCAGGACAGTTTGCTGCTGTGTGTCAGGACAGTTTGCTGTTGTGTGTCAGGACAGTTTGCTGCTGTGTGTCAGGACAGTTTGCTGTTGTGTGTCAGGACAGTTTGCTGCTGTGTGTCAGGACAGTTTGCTGTTGTGTGTCAGGACAGTTAGTTCCTGTCTACAGGTTTCCCCAGTAAGCTGCCTGCCCATATACTGATCATTCGCTGTCTGAGGCCCGTAAACGACAAGCCTCACCCAAGATAGAACACACACCACACGTAAACGACAAGCCTCACCCAAGATAGAACACACACCACACGTAAACGACAAGCCTCACCCAAGATAGAACACACACCACACGTAAACTACAAGCCTCACCCAAGATAGAACACACACCACACGTAAACTACAAGCCTCACCCAAGATAGAACACACATCACACGTAAACTACAAGCCTCACCCAAGATAGAACACACATCACACGTAAACTACAAGCCTCACCCAAGATAGAACACACACCACACGTAAACTACAAGCCTCACCCAAGATAGAACACACACCACACGTAAACTACAAGCCTCACCCAAGATAGAACACACACCACACGTAAACTACAAGCCTCACCCAAGATAGAACACACACCACACGTAAACTACAAGCCTCACCCAAGATAGAACACACACCGCACGTAAACTACAAGCCTCACCCAAGATAGAACACACACCACACGTAAACGACAAGCCTCACCCAAGATAGAACACACAACCACACGTAAACGACAAGCCTCACCCAAGATAGAACACACATCACACGTAAACGACAAGCCTCACCCAAGATAGAACACACACCACACGTAAACGACAAGCCTCACCCAAGATAGAACACACACCACACGTAAACGACAAGCCTCACCCAAGATAGAACACACACCACACGTAAACGACAAGCCTCACCCAGATAGAACACACACCACACGTAAACGACAAGCCTCACCCAAGATAGAACACACACCACACGTAAACTACAAGCCTCACCCAAGATAGAACACACATCACACGTAAACGACAAGCCTCACCCAAGATAGAACACACACCACACGTAAACTACAAGCCTCACCCAAGATAGAACACACACCGCACGTAAACTACAAGCCTCACCCAAGATAGAACACACACCACACGTAAACGACAAGCCTCACCCAAGATAGAACACACACCACACGTAAACGACAAGCCTCACCCAAGATAGAACACACATCACACGTAAACGACAAGCCTCACCCAAGATAGAACACACACCACACGTAAACGACAAGCCTCACCCAAGATAGAACACACACCACACGTAAACGACAAGCCTCACCCAAGATAGAACACACACCACACGTAAACTACAAGCCTCACCCAAGATAGAACACACACCACACGTAAACTACAAGCCTCACCCAAGATAGAACACACATCACACGTAAACGACAAGCCTCACCCAAGATAGAACACACAACCACACGTAAACGACAAGCCTCACCCAAGATAGAACACACACCACACGTAAACGACAAGCCTCACCCAAGATAGAACACACACCACACGTAAACTACAAGCCTCACCCAAGATAGAACACACACCACACGTAAACGACAAGCCTCACCCAAGATAGAACACACACCACACGTAAACGACAAGCCTCACCCAAGATAGAACACACATCACACGTAAACGACAAGCCTCACCCAAGATAGAACACACACCACACGTAAACGACAAGCCTCACCCAAGATAGAACACACATCACACGTAAACGACAAGCCTCACCCAAGATAGAACACACACCACACGTAAACTACAAGCCTCACCCAAGATAGAACACACACCACACGTAAACTACAAGCCTCACCCAAGATAGAACACACACCACACGTAAACGACAAGCCTCACCCAAGATAGAACACACACCACACGTAAACGACAAGCCTCACCCAAGATAGAACACACATCACACGTAAACTACAAGCCTCACCCAAGATAGAACACACACCACACGTAAACGACAAGCCTCACCCAAGATAGAACACACACCACACGTAAACGACAAGCCTCACCCAAGATAGAACACACATCACACGTAAACTACAAGCCTCACCCAAGATAGAACACACACCACACGTAAACGACAAGCCTCACCCAAGATAGAACACACACCACACGTAAACGACAAGCCTCACCCAAGATAGAACACACACCACACGTAAACGACAAGCCTCACCCAAGATAGAACACACACCACACGTAAACGACAAGCCTCACCCAAGATAGAACACACACCACACGTAAACGACAAGCCTCACCCAAGATAGAACACACACCACACGTAAACGACAAGCCTCACCCAAGATAGAACACACACCACACGTAAACGACAAGCCTCACCCAAGATAGAACACACACCACACGTAAACGACAAGCCTCACCCAAGATAGAACACACATCACACGTAAACTACAAGCCTCACCCAAGATAGAACACACACCACACGTAAACTACAAGCCTCACCCAAGATAGAACACACATCACACGTAAACTACAAGCCTCACCCAAGATAGAACACACATCACACGTAAACTACAAGCCTCACCCAAGATAGAACACACACCACACGTAAACTACAAGCCTCACCCAAGATAGAACACACACCACACGTAAACGACAAGCCTCACACAAGATAGAACACACACCACACGTAAACGACAAGCCTCACACAAGATAGAACACACACCACACGTCGTCAGGGGTGCGGATTCTGAGCCCAGGCCATCAGCGTCTCTTTGATGCTATTATTTATTTATTTATTTGTTTGTTTGTTTGTTTATTATTGCCTTCGCTCGCTTTGAGCTCAAAAGTTGTCCAAACGCGTGTCACTACTTCTAGTGGCACTGTATTGATTTTTGCGTGTGGGTTACCTTTCCCTATTATCAGTATCCTTCGCCATCATACGTACCCATCAGGTTTCATGAATACTTGTAATGTACGTCCCCATGTCAAGGACGAGAAGTGAACATGTTAGTCCAAACCGTTGTAAAGGTTGAACCTGCGACCTCGGCATCAGTACACCGGATGTATTAGAACAAACGATCTTATCCAGTCGGCCATGCTGGCCTCCTGTTAATTTTATTAATATTATTATTATTGTTGTTATTATTATTATTGTAGATGAGGATGCTCATCGTTGACACAATCGACAGAACGATGACTCATCACTTGCCAACATTCACATTCTCTTCCTTATGTCATCATGACGTCATCCAGCAAACTTTATTTAATAAATGCAACCATAGCAACGGTACGCGGACATCAAAGCCACATCTTGCACCAAGAACTAATCTGGAGAGATTAAACTAATCTCACGGGCAGGAACTTATCTAGCCATAAGAGTTAATTTGTACAAGATAAACGCTTTCTGCTCGCCTCCTGTCGTCAGTTCGGGGTGAATTAATTCACAGATACATGAATACGTGTATGTTGATTTCCACTGAACTATATCTAGTTGGCTACAGAAGATATGTGAGATATCTAACAGCTTAAAGCTGCTGGTGAATGCCAGGTTATGACTGCGGTCAGTGTCCAGTCCTCAGGCGAGTAGATGTTGGGAAATCAGTGTGGACAATGCGTGGAAATCTTGTGTGGAAATACAGAAGACAATGTGAGAAGATCAATGTGGAAATGTGTAGATATCTGTGTGGGAAATGTGTGGATATCAGTGTGGGAAATTTGAGGACATCAGTGTGGGGAATATGTGGACATATGTGTAAGAAATGTGAGACCATCAGTGTGGGAAATGTGAGGACATTAGTATGGTATATGTGAGAACATCAGTGTGGGAAATGTGAGGACATTAGTGTGGGAAATGTGAGGACATCAGTGTGGGAAATGGGAGAACATCAGTGTTGGAAATGTGACGACATCAGTGTGGGAAATGTGAGGACATCAGTGTGGGAAATGGGAGAACATCAGTGTTGGAAATGTGAGGACATTAGTGTGGGATATGTGAGAGAAAATCATGAGCGTATCCAGCCGAATCCATCCATTTATGGAGGTAGGATTTCAGACGCAGACTGTAAGCGGTAAACACCTCACCCAGCTCTCGTTTCGCAGATCGAAACTTCTTCCGGTAAGTGTGCGACGTGACCTCAAAACGTTTGAATAACGCGGTCTTCAACTCGTCGTAGTTGTTCTCGTGTTCCGGCGGCAACCGCGAGTAGACCTCGTACGCCGTTCTGCACAACCCCTGAGACAACTTAAGACACCATTTGTCCCTATCCAGACCCATTGCGGCAGACATTGCTTCGAATTTATGTAAGTACTGGTCTATCTTTTCTTTGTCTAGCTAGAGGAAACTTCATGGCATGGTAAACATGTCTACCCAAGGTAGGTGAACCAGGGAGAGAGGAACCTCCCACTGCTCCCTCAGTTTCCCTACTAGATTGCGCCTTGAGCTCGAGCTCCCGCATTTGGTACTCATGCTACCTTTTCTGAGCTTCTTGTTCAGCGTCTAATCTCTTAGCAGCTTGCTCAGCCTCAAGTTCCAACTTTATTGTGCCTTGCTCAGCTTCCATTCTTTTCGTCTCTAACTCCATCTTCTTTAACTCCAACTCTGTCTTCCGAGCTTCTCTTTCTGCCTGACGGAAATCTCTCTCCACCCTCTGTATGTACTTTAATAGTGCAGGACCTGACAGGCCCATTCTTTCACCTCTTGCCCGCAGTTCTGTCATATCGAGATTAGGAGTTGCCATATCAAGTGCGGGTGTGAGTTGTGTGAGTGCAAAATTAACAATGCAACATATAAATTATTAATACCCACATCCAAACTATAAAAACAACACAGCACGCCACAAGTTAATCTATCAGTGTCAATAGTGGAAATAGGACCAAAGACCTACGTAGACTTATTTAGAGATATTAGGAATGATGTGTCTTTTCAATAATCACCAAGCATCAATAGCATTCCGGACAAGCCCCCAAATTAAATGTCACAGCTTCCCTGGGGTGAAGGGAACAGGCTATCACACTTATATATATATATATATATATATATATATATATATATATATATATATATATATATATATATATATATATATATATATATATATATATATATATTCAGATCTAGGACCGGGACAATTTCAGTCTACGATCCCACCAGTCTTCGGATACCTGTCTCTCTCACAACCGAGCAAGGGATGTTACTCTTTCAAACATCGTCCTGAACATATGACGCAACTCTGGTATCTACAACCTCAACAACAAAAATGTATTGTACAAAAGAGTGAAGATAATGTGGTTGTAATGCATATCTGTCTGGTATGAGCTTATCGCTACAAGACATAGTTAGTGGAGGCTGCCTCTGGAAGGATGTCATCATTGTACACATGCTAGTGCACCACATAACATGGGGAGTCACTTAGCTTCTTGCTGCAGGTCCTTAGTCTTCGACCAGATATCACCTCCTCCGAGTTGACAGAACGTCAGGGTAATGACACCAGGATACCAGAGTATGTGTCTGAATGATACATCCACATCCGACCAGGTAGATGCCTCCATCATAGGTATGAGGTAATTCTATAATGTTGGTTGGGCTAATACACCAAGGTCTATCAGCTACCCAAGGTATGCTAAAGTTCATTTCTCCACCAACAGTGGCACCACCTAAACTATCTATATTTATAGTAGCACAACTCCTAAGTTAATGTTCACAGAAGCACAATGTCCATAGCTAGATTTCCAAAAGAACACTGTCTATGGCTAGATTTACGATAGCCTAAGGTCTATGGCTAGATTCACAATCAAGAACATAATTCGAGTGAACCAAGTGTTGCCTGATATCATACAAAGTTGAGTGGTAGTCGGGTAGGTAATCAGTGGTACAGCTGGACGCTCACATGAATACCATACTTGCCCTGACGCCTTCGTCATAACATGGTGGATAACTCATCCTGAACTATCTTGAGGGTATTTACGACTGACCGGGTGATGGGCAGTAGGATCACCTCACGTTGGCTGGTCTGTCCAGACTGCTGACGCTAGCATAAGACTATGGTTTAAATGACCGTCCATCACTCCTCTCAGGAAGGTAGAATCTGGCAAAGTGACAAAGGACAACCCTCGGTGAGAATCGCATGACCATGACCTACCATATAGGGATACACTGCCTCCCGGTACTCAGACAGAGGAATCACCTCTCTAGATGGGGTTGTAGTTCAATTACAATCCATGCCTCATGACGCTAGAGGAAGAATAGGGTCTGGGGTGTACAAGCAGCCGAATAGACCATCCGTTTCCCTGGACTTGGGATAGAGTTAACCCACGGTAATTGGTCATGAGTGTCTACGCCTCAGTTCCCCAGGGGATGCCTTCTAATGACATACAGGGTTAGAGGGTGTATAGTACCCATAGGCAAGATGGACCTGAAGGATGGCCGTTGGCAAACCTCCCTCCAGCTCTTCCCAGGTAGTCCTACTCTCCCCAGGTCATCAGCCCTGTAACCATAAGAACATGTCTGTCGCATCATTCCTCTTTCTTTCCCCTCCCTTTTGTCTTCCTCGCAGGAACCCACTATAGATTAGGATGGTAGTCCATTAAGAAGACTTAGAACATAAAGTGTATGAGGAAAGCAAAGAAAAACCAGTAATCTCCCCACCAAAAGGTGCGAACCTCGACACACGCGGGATCTTTCAGATGACCTCCGATTCGATAGAGGACATTCCCCTGAGATTCGTCTTGACTGGCTGATTCGCCCGATATCTCACACGATATCCTTTAGTTACGCCCTCACCGACTTCCGGTTTTGTAGACTACGCCTGAGTTCAACGGCGGCATAGGAGCACACTCACATTGCTAACACTCAGACCAATCCTAATTTTCCCCCAACCATTTTTGGCGGGCGAGACTAGGCGTTCCATACCTGTACTTTCACGGCAGTTCAGACTGTTCGAAACAGGCCAGAAAATGGGTCATGTCAACAAGCCTGCTTGATGGGGAAAATTACAGGCTCACCTTTGACCTTCGGGCGAACATCGCTTCATGCAATCTACAACCTCGGGTGATTGCGGTTCCGACACCAAATGATTTAAGAATGGTAGCACTCTTACCTTTCATTCGGCCATGAAGTTCGAAGTATGGGACCTCGTCCAACCTAGGGACGTAATTTCGAGGTCTTTAAACTGTACTTTGACACTGGCACCATTTCTTCATATCAAACTGCAGCCACACAGAACCTCTCGCCAGCTGGGGCAGAATAACAATCAGTTGACCCGGTTCCTAGCCAGGGTCACTGCGACTGCGCGACCGGAACAAGAATTCCTATACAAACATCTCTCGGGCCTTCCAGAACACAAGGGCATAGTCATCCCCTCCCTTAGGGGTAAACGATTAATAGAGTTATATTCCTTTGACTGAAAAAGTCGTTGTAGGCCGAGAGACGGGTGTGAATCTGGCAAATCGAGCATCTGCTGGTCGAATCCTCCAGGCATTTTGTGACAAAACAATATATATATATATATATATATATATATATATATATATATATATATATATATATATATATATATATATAGAGAGAGAGAGAGAGAGAGAGAGAGAGAGAGAGAGAGAGAGAGAGAGAGAGAGAGAGAGAGAGAGAGATGGGGGGAGTAGCCCAATTTGGAGTGTCCAAATATGTTATACAGATGCGCGGAAATGCGCTCTAAAGACTAAATGTCATGGCAGGACAGGCCAGGTCCCAAACCTTGGTTGGCAACTGGTCTTTAATGGAAGCTCCAATAGTCGGACAGTTAGAGTATTGCTTTGCTGATCCGGCAGCTTCTGCAGCTTGTCTTGTTCTAGACGTGATTTTGTTACCTTTATCTTAAGTAAACGTGCAGACCGAGAGAGGGATCACGCAACACATGGTCTCTACAATTCAACTCAGGCGTTGTGCTACCTTTGAAGCACAGTGTAACAAATTATTGTTTCTAGCAACATGGCCAGGTGCCAGTAAGTGAGTAAGATAGAGGGAAATATAATTTTATGGGTACATCAACAGACACATTAGTATATGTCAATGAGACAGCAACCATTCAGACGAACTGGTATAATTTCAAGCAGACATCAACAAAAGGATGGGTATAACTTCATGGAAACATTAATAAACATGTGCATACGTATACTTTCATGGACACACCAACAAACATACATGTCTGAATACTTTTATGGAAACATTCACAAACAAATGTACCTATAATTCCTCGGAAACATTAACAGACGAATGTGTGCATATTATCATGGAAACATCAACAAACAGACACATCTGTGTATACTTTCATGGAAACATCAATAAACAGACAAATGTGTGCATACCATCATGGAAACATCAGTAAACAGACAAAAGTGTGGACACTATCATGGAAACATCAACAAACAGATAGGTGTGTTTATACTTTCATGGAAACATCAATAAACAGACAAATATGTATACGTTCATGAAAACATCAACACAAGGAGAAATGCATGTATTTTCATGGAGACACCAAATAACAAATGGAGGTTTCCTAGAGAAACTCGCATTCAGTAAAGTCTTGTCTAAAGAATGTTGGCTAGTCGAACTTGGGCACTACGTTAAAAGGTCTGACACTGTAATAAAAATGTGTTTTTGCACTTTAAGTTCACTGACCGACGACTGACTCTCAAAGACATCAGCAAGTGTTTCTGCCATTGGGAAGACCACATGTGTTGACGGATCCGTGGTATCTGCCCTCATATACTTGAGCTAGTGTTTCTGCCATTGGAAAGACCACATGTGTTGACTGATCCATGCTATCTGCCATCATATACTTGAGCTAGTGTTTCTGCACCTCGAGAATAGCTGGCTGAAGGTCTCCCTGTACCTGGTGCTCATGTTGTAATACAGGAATATGTTCACGCTGGAGTTGATAGCGCCGGAGACTAAAGCAATGGACCAGATTGCAAAGAATGAATTCTTATAGATTCCTGTTACGGTAAACTCGGGATTCAAATACGGTTATCAAGGCGGTTATAGTCCCTGGAGTGTAGCAGATAATGAGAATGGCAGCTATCATCACCACAAGCTTCATTGTCTTCTTGTCCCGAATGGCTCTGGCCTCAGACTGTGAGCTGTTGGCCGATGCCGTGCTATGCCAGTTAGACTGTTGTGCTAGTTTCATGGTCAAGAAAGCGGTCAATATTACGACTGCCACAAACGAAAGCATCCCTGATATTGAAGTCAGCGTATAGACTATTCCTTCAGCCTTGTGTCTAAAACTTCTGTAGACAAGTCCAATTAATGTCTTGTTTCTCTCCGGAACAAACTTCCAGTCTAAATATGCAATACAGAACTCTGGCGACAGCGTCAACAGGTTGGCGGCAAAAATGACGAACATGCAAGCTGTAGTTTTTCTAAGAGAAACGATCTGTTTGACTTTCAGAGGCAGGGCCACGCTGAGGCATCTTTCAGCTGTGATGTAAGGCAGTGACCCAACAGGTGACTCGACCGAAGCAAAAGTGAAACCAGCCTCCTGCCATCAGATACTGGAACTCTGCAGGCACAAAAGGAAAGTCGTCCAAGTTCAAATACGGGTTCAAACAAAAGTTAACCCATTCCAAGGTCAAGAGACACAAGAAGTCGGACAAGGCCAAGGCAAACAGGCTGATGTTGACAGATGATGTGAACTGTTGTCTGTGAAACACGATCATGTTTATTATATTGCTGATCATTCCAAACAGACCAATCACAGCGTTTAATGCAACATTGTTGACAAGCTGGAATATGACGCTCTGTTCTCTTGTGATCCAGTCAACTTTTATTGCCTATACTGTTTTGTTTGTCTTTGGAATCCGGTAATAAATGTTCACCCGCATGTTTGTTTCACCCATTACCGACGTTTTGGAACTTCTGGCTTGTTCGTCAATTACGTGGAATAATACAACTGGAAACGTCTGTGGCTTGCATCAATAGTCCCATCCTAAATATGAAGAACACAATACATTACTTTGAATAACGAAGACACAAACAATAGATTGCACGATTTATTGCCTGGCATATTTCGCTGCATCTCGTCAGGTACATACTGCAGAAATCACACAACTTACGTGAATTAACTAGATAAATCCTTCAAGTTGAAATATACACATATTCGCACAGTAATGTCACTTATCTACCACGGTAATTTTAAGCTGACTAACATGTCTTTCTCTTTGCACAATTCTGGCTTGCGTTGATAGATCATAATTGCTTCTGCAAATTTTAACAAGCGAGTATTTTGTGTGTTAAACAACAAGCGAAATGCAGTGTCTCTGTCCACCACATGGCCACTGTCGACAATGTGCCTACCGATTGAAGACGCCGGGAGCTTCCCGTGTGTCGGCTCCACGAGGCTAGCATCTCCTGTGTGTTGTATCTTGTTGACCCATTGAGGTATGTGTTCTGACACCCGTTTGTTAAGTTGTCTCTCTGCTCTACCAATGTAAATGGCCTGGCATCTACATGCGAATTGGTAAATACAATTGTTTGGGGAGTACAGAGGAACAGGCTCTTTGACTGCTGGTGTAGGAATTGGTACGGTTTTATATCTAATGACTAGAGTTGCAGCACAGACTGTTCGGCCTACTGCTGTAGTAATCCGGTCTTGTAGACGTTGCATTACGTCATCCCCTCGAAAGGTTAGCTGGGTGAATACCTTGAGTTTAGGGACTGTAGTTACGTCTGCTTTGGGTTTGGGCTGTTGGCAGTGGCGCTTTATAAATCCTGTGGAGTACCCATTCAGGTTTAAGACATTCTTCAGAGTTTCAAATTCCTCTGTCAGTGTTTCCTGGGTGCATATCTTTCTAGCACGGTCAAATAAGGTCCGTACTAAGCCCCGTTTGTACTGGACAGGTGTGAAGCTCTGAAAATTTAGGTATTGGCCAGTCCATGTTCCTTTGCGATACACCGATCTTTGAATTGTGCCGTCTGCTCTACGTCTCATTAGAATATCTAGGAACGGTAACGCTTCGTTGTGTTCGTGTTCCATAGATAGAGAGATGTTTTTATGCGTCTTGTTCATTGTGGCCTGAAACGATGTTGCTTGTAGCTCGTCTGTGGTGATAATTAGTATATCGTCCACATAACGACGGTAAAAGGCCAAGTTGTTGATATCTGAGGATCTCTTTTCTTCTAAATATGCCATGAAGATGTCCGCTAGAATAGGACCAAGAGGACTCCCCATGGCCACTCCGTCAATATGGCGGTACGGCTTAGTTAGAAAATTGAATTGTATGTTGGCGGTACAAAGTAGTAGTAGCCTCTCCAGAATAGGTGTTGGTATGCCTAATTTTAGTTGTTTGTCTTCAATGCGTTCCCTTATTATTTTCACTGTCTCCTCTAACGGAACGTTAGTGAATAGGGAGGCTATATCCATGGATGCCATGTGTATGTTATTTATGTCCATAGTATCCAATAATTCCACCAGTTGGAATGTATCTCTGAGTATTTTTGGATCGAAGGACTGTCGCACTGGCTTTAAAATTTCAGCTAGCCATCTCGCCATTCGGTGTTGTGCAGAGTTAACCATGGACAGGATCGGTCTTAGCGGGATGCCGGGCTTGTGAAGTTTGGGTAGACCGTACATCTGAGGAGTGTGCGAGCCACGTGGTGTGAGCGTTTTTGCAGTCGCCTCACTGATGAGTCCCGCATTCACAAGTGACTGGATCTCTTTCCTCATTATAGCATCCAGGTCCTCCGACTTGTTAACTTTTTGATCTATCCTGAATTTGGATTCATCTGACAATATTACATCCATTTTTCTCTGGTAGTCTGACATGTCCATCAGTACTGTACCGCTCCCTTTGTCAGGTTTCAGTATTACGAGGGTTTTGTTAGCCTTTAACGCTTTTAAGGCAGTAAGGTGTTCGTTGGTCAGCGGACATGTCTGTTTAGAGGGTGTTGTGCGATACTGGTGTTCTAAATCTACCAGTTTGGCCTTCAGCCACCCGACCAACTTAGCAGAGGTAGATGATAACTTGGAGACTTGATCAAACAACATTTCAAACTGTGCTTGCGACTCAACACGGTTGATGTGTTTGGGCGTTATACAGAATTTTAATCCGTATGCAAGAGCATCCGTTTCAATGTTGTTGAGTACGTACGACGATAAGTTCCTCACATATTTCTCTGGGTTGTCTAGTACTGACGTTGTTACCTTTTCAGTGCTCAGTGATTTGTTGAGGCGAGCATTCTCTGCGATTTTCACCTTGTACACTGTTTCTGTCAGGATACACTGACAGAGGAATTTGAAACTCTGAAGAATGTCTTAAACCTGAATGGGTACTCCACAGGATTTATAAAGCGCCATTGCCAACAGCCCAAACCCAAAGCAGACGTAACTACAGTCCCTAAACTCAAGGTATTCATCCAGCTAACCTTTCGAGGGGATGACGTAATGCAACGTCTACAAGACCGGCTTACTACAGCAGTAGGCCGAACATTCTGTGCTGCAACTCCAGTCATTAGATATAAAACCGTACCGATTCCTACACCAGCAGTCAAAGAGCCTGTTCCTCTGTATGCCACAAACAATTGTATTTACCAATTCACATGTAGATGCCAGGCCATTTACATTGGTAGAACAGAGAGACAACTTAACAAACGGGTGTCAGAACACATACCTCAATGGGTCAACAAGATACAACACACAGGAGATGCTAGCCTCGTGCGGCCGACACACCGGAAGCTCCCGGCGTCTTCAATCGGTAGGCACATTGTCGACAGTGGCCATGTGGTGAACAGAGACACTGCATTTCGCGTGTTGTTTAACACACAAAATACACGCTTGTTAAAATTTGCGGAAGCAATTATGACCCAACTGAAATAATTAACAGCGAAAATGGAGAACCAATAAGTGAACAAAAACAGATCCTAATAAGATGGAAGCAGTATTTCGAACAACTTCTCAACATCCCATCAGATGTCACAGGAATTCAAGAGACCTACACAGATGTCACCGAGGAACTAGAACCAGACATACTAAAAGAAGAAATTATAGAAGCCATCAGATTAGCCCCATTAAACACATCACCAGGACAGGATGAAATACCAAATGAACTAATTAAAGCAGCAAGGGGTGTAGGAACAGCTTGGCTACATAGACTATTCAACCATGTTTGGGTAGAACAACAGACACCACGAGACTGGGGAAACGCCATAATTATCCCAATTTGGAAAAACAAAGGCAGCAAAAGAGATTGCACACAATGCAGAGGCATTTCACTGTTGAGTCATACTGGGAAAATATTTTGCAAAATTCTTGGAAAAAAGATTATGAAAGATTTAGAACCCCAGCTGAGCGAAACGCAGCTTGGATTTAGGAAAAACAAAGGATGCACAGACGCCATTTTTGCTCTTAGACAACTTATAGAAAAATCAAATGAATTCAATGAAACACTCAACTTAGCCTTTGTCGACCAAGAAAAGGCATTTGATAGGGTAGATAGAAACAAGCTGTGGGAAATCCTTAAACAATATGGAGTGAGTACACATCTAACAAACCTATGTAGAAGTTTATACAACAACAGTGAATGCATAGTGAGAGCAACTGGAGAACACTCAGAACCCTTCACCATAAGATCTGGAGTACGACAAGGTTGTGTCCTGTCCCCTCTCTTGTTCATAACATATATAGGCAACATATGTAAAGAAACCAGCCAAGCAGAGACAGCAAGAATACCGCATGACGAGAACACAGAAGAAGAACCATCTGCAAATCTAACCATTAGAGAACTCCTGTTTGCGGACGACCAAGCACTAATAGCAAAATCAGAAGCTGAATTACAAGACCACATGAATAGTCTAAACGAAATGTGTAGGGAACATAACATGAAAATTAGCACAAGCAAAACAGAGGTAATGACTATAACTAAAGAAGAACAAACAGCAACAATTCACCTAAACGAACATCCCTTGAAACAAGTAAAGAGCTTCAAGTACATAGGAAGTATAATATCATCAAATGGCAGATCAGAAGACGAGATCGAAAATAGGTGCAATAAGGCAAATCAACTCATTGGACAAATGGCACCAATACTAAAGAACAAACATGTATCAATAACTACTAAGAAAGCACTTTACAACACAATCTTCCTACCAACTCTGTGCTACCAGTGCCAAACCTGGACAATGACAGAAAAAGAGAAAAGAAAAATCACAACAACAAAAATGAGGTTCCTGAGAAGAATACTCAACGTATCAAGAAAAGATAAGATCAGAAATGAAGAAATCAGGACTAAAGTGGGGGTTAAAGCTGCTCTAGATTTTATTAGAAAGCAGCAGGTCAAATGGTTTGGCCATGCAAGTAGGCTACCAGTCAACAGCATGCCACAACAAGCAATGATGTACAGACCAGATGGAAATAGAGGAAGAGGTCGACCACGTAAACGTTGGACGGAAGGAATAACAGAATCCATGGGAATGTCGATACACGAAGCCCATAACCGGGCACTCTCACGAAGTTTATACTTCACCTCGACACCGCAAGGTACAAGAGGAACATGATGAGATCAGATGAGATGAGATGAATTATGATCTATCAACGCAAGCCAGAATTGTGCAAAGAGAAAGACATGTTAGTCAGCTTAAAATTACCGTGGTAGATAAGTGACATTACTGTGCGAATATGTGTATATTTCAACTTGAAGGATTTATCTAGTTAATTCACGTAAGTTGTGTGATTTCTGCAGTATGTACCTGACGAGATGCAGCGAAATATGCCAGGCAATAAATCGTGCAATCTATTGTTTGTGTCTTCGTTATTCAAAAACAATACATTATATTGGAGATATAAATCTAGACTTATGCAAATATATGTTTATTGCAATCCCGAAGAATGCAAGAGCATTGGATTAAGATCAACATCAAACATTTACCATGGTAGGCACATCACCAAGAACATCATGCTAAAACTGAGGAATACACTAAACCACGAAATATGGAAAGAACAAGGTGGGTTTGTAGAAGCTGATAACATTTTGTAATAGATCGTTGGGTAGAAGTAAACAGAGACTTACATCTGTACTTCATTGACTACAGCTATAGAGTTAGTCACATCGACACGACAAAGATGCTTGCGGGTCAACAAATTGAAGGAAAGACCATATAGACTTGCCAAAATCATCTACTGGAAACACCAAACTATCATACACAATGATAATGAAGTAGATCAATATCAGCAAATAAAGAGTGGACTGCTACCGGAATATGCAATTTCCCTGAGTTTCTGTTTCCCTATATAATGAAAACAGTATGAACAATTTGGAGCATATGGAAGGAATCTCCATCGGCGGACATACCGTCAATAATATAAGATATGCAGATGATATAGTATTGATTGCAGACAATGTGCAAGTTCTTCCGGATCTGGTAGACCCGACTTCTGTCCAAGGTGAACATGTGGGTCCCAGTGTGTAAAACAGGGGATCACAGCGAGCAAATGGGTCCAAGCGGGAACAGCGGAGGACCACGGGGAACAACTGGGTGTCAGCCCGTACAGCGGGGGACCAAGGGGAACAACTGGGTGTGAGCCCGTACAGCGGGGGACCACCGGGAACAACTGGGTGTCAGCCCGTACAGCGGGGGACCACGGGGAACAACTGGGTGTCAGCGAGAACAGCAGGAGACTATTTGACGCGCCTTAGGCGAATGGTTTTCTCTCCCCCCCCCCCCCCCACCCTTATATTCTATTTAGAGGACATCGGTGTCAACACCAGCATTTTACCGCTGTTATTTATTTCTGAACGACCGGCTCACATACCTCCGTAAGTAACCAAGGCGGCGCAATTCACTGCCGAATCTCGTGCAGCTGCGTTATCCTACGTAGATATATTGGATTACGGAGAATGTCAATACGCCTTCGCCATTGAGATCAGCGGACATATGGTGCTGGACCCACATTCGTATAGCCCAATCAGAGGCTGGAGTCGTCAGTTTCAGGCCGGCGGCTTTGTTTCCCCAGACATGTACTGGAACCTGGTACAGTCTGGCTCTACCTGTAGCTGGTATAGTTTACTTTGTTTCCCCAGAGATGTACTGTAACCTGGTACAGGCTGCCTCTACCTGCAGCTGGTATAGTTTGCTTTGTTTCCCCAGAGATGTACTGTAACCTGGTACAGGCTGCCTCTACCTAGAGCTGGTATAGTTTACTTTGTTTCCCCAGACATGTACTGGAAACTGGTACAGTCTGGCTCTACCTGCAGCTGGTATAGTTTACCCTGTTTCCCCAGAGATGTACTGGAAACTGGTAAAGGCCGCCTCTATCTGTAGCTGATATAGTTTACTTTGTTTCCCCAGAGATGTACTGTAACCTGGTACAGGCTGCCTCTACCTGCAGCTGGTATAGTTTACTTTGTTTCCCCAGACATGTACTGGAAACTGGTACAGTCTGGCTCTACCTGCAGCTGGTATACTTTACCCTGTTTCCCCAGAGATGTACTGTAACCGGGTAAAGGCCGCCTCTATCTGTAGCTGGTATAGTTTACTTTGTTTCCCCCAAATATGTATTGGAACGTGATAAGGCTGGCTCTACCAGCAGTTGGTATAGTTTATTCATGCTTTAACTAGCTGCCACCCGGGTTAGAATTTCAATGTAACACAGCTGTCTGTTTCCAAGAAGAATAACATAGCGGAAAGCCCTCATTGATTCAGACAGACAGACAGAAAGACAGACAGACAGACAGACAGACAGACAGACAAACAGACAGACAGACAGACAGACAGACAGACAGACAGACAGACAGACAGACAGACAGACAGACAGACAGACAGACAGACAGACAGACAGACAGACAGACAGACAGACAGACAAAAAGACAGACAGACAGACAGACAGACAGACAGACAGACAGACAGACAGACAGACAATTGACAGTCTCAATGCAGATCAATTATCACATGATTATATAGGAAAATATAATGAACGCCTTTATTCTTGGAGATGACTGGTACTAGTGTAAGTACACGACGCTTATCAACTGCCTGAAACCGATCAGGTAGCTGGTGATAATCCCATATGTTTATACCAATGGCCACTGGATGCATGATGTCATCAGTAACCCGCCCGCTGTCCCGTCACGCCAGGATGTGTCCTGGATGTGTCTAGTCTGTGATGATCATGGAGTCCAGAACAGTAGCCCCGTCTCCACCCCCGCTGTCCCGTCTCGCCGGGTATGTCCTGGATGTGTCTAGGTTGGGTGTCATGGTGTTTAAGTCAGTAACTGTCCCACTGTCCCATCTCGCCGGGTATGTCCTGGATGTGTCTAGGTTGGATGACATGGTGTTTAAGTCAGTAACTGTCCCGCTGTCCCATCTCGCCAGGTATGTCCTGGATGTGTCTAGGTTGGATGACATGGTGTTTAAGTCAGTAACTGTCCCACTGTCCCGCCTCGCCAGGTATGTCCTGGATGTGTCTAGGTTGGATGACATGGTGTTTAAGTCAGTAACTGTCCCGCTGTCCCATCTCGCCAGGTATGTCCTGGATGTGTCTAGGTTGGATGACATGGTGTTTAAGTCAGTAACTGTCCCACTGTCCCGTCTCGCCGGGTATGTCCTGGATGTGTCTAGGATGGGTGACATGGAGTCAAAGTCAGTAAGTGTCCCGCTGTCCCGTCTCGCCAGGTATGTCCTGGATGTGTCTAGGTTGGATGACATGGTGTTTAAGTCAGTAACTGTCCCACTGTCCCATCTCGCCAGGTATGTCCTGGATGTGTCTAGGTTGAATGACATGGTGTTTAAGTCAGTAACTGTCCCGCTGTCCCGCCTCGCCAGGTATGTCCTGGATGTGTCTAGGTTGGATGACATGGTGTTTAAGTCAGTAACTGTCCCGCTGTCCCATCTCGCCAGGTATGTCCTGGATGTGTCTAGGTTGGATGACATGGTGTTTAAGTCAGTAACTGTCCCACTGTCCCGTCTCGCCAGGTATGTCCTGGATGTGTCTAGGATGGGTGACATGGAGTCAAAGTCAGTAAGTGTCCCGCTGTCCCGTCTCGCCAGGTATGTCCTGGATGTGTCTAGGTTGGATGACATGGTGTTTAAGTCAGTAACTGTCCCACTGTCCCGTCTCGCCGGGTATGTCCTGGATGTGTCTAGGATGGGTGACCTGGAGTCAAAGTCAGTAACTGTCCCGCTGTCCCGTCTCGCCAGGTATGTCCTGGATGTGTCTAATATTGGTGACATGGAGTCAAAGTCAGTAACTGTCCCGCTGTCCCGTCTCGCCAGGTATGTCCTGGATGTGTCTAGGTTGAGTGTCATGGTGTTTAAGTCAGTAACTGTCCCACTGTCCCGTCTCGCCAGGTATGTCCTGGATGTGTCTAGGTTGGATGACATGGTGTTTAAGTCAGTAACTGTCCCACTGTCCCGTCTCGCCGTGTATGTCCTTGATGTGTCTAGGATGGGTGACATGGAGTCAAAGTCAGTAACTGTCCCGCTGTCCCGTCTCGCCAGGTATGTCCTGGATGTGTCTAGGTTGGGTGACATGGTGTTTAAGTCAGTAACTGTCCTACTGTCCCGTCTCGCCGGGTATGTCCTGGATGTGTCTAGGATGGGTGACATGGAGTCAAAGTCAGTAACTATCCCGCTGTCCCGTCTCGCCAGGTATGTCCTGGATGTGTCTAGGATGGGTGACATGGAGTCAAAGTCAGTAAGTGTCCCGCTGTCCCGTCTCGCCGGTTATGTCCTGGATGTGTCTAGGTTGGGTGACACGGAGTCTAAGTCAGTAACTGGCCCGCTGTCCCGTCTCGCCGGGTATGTCCTGGATGTGTCTAGGTTGGGTGACACGGAGTCTAAGTCAGTAACTGGCCCGCTGTTCCGTCTCGCCGGGTATGTCCTGGATGTGTCTAGGTTGTGTGACCATGGAATCTAAGTCAGTAACTGGCCCGCTGTCCCTCCTCGCTGGGATATGTCCTGGATGTGTCTAGATTCTGATGTCCCTTGACTGCAGATCAGTTAAAAACCCTTCCGCCTAATGGGAATTCGAACACATAACTACCTGGCTGGCTGGCTTGCGGACGATCTCGCCACTGACCTGCCGCCGCTCCCTCACGTGTGAGTGATCTGAGAACACCAGTAGAGAGCCCGCTTGTAATATCATGTTGTTATATGTTAAATACGCAACACAACAATAATTTCCCGCCACAGAAGATTTCCCCATTATGACACATTTTTGAAACAGCAAATTTATGTCATTACTGTGAGAGTGTTCCCTTTTATTTTGCTCGATGAGAAAATAATCTCTTCAAGAAGGAAGAATTCAGAACAGAACAAAACACGTTATAGCCTGAAGCGAAATGAAGTTTCCTTGATCATCTTGACTTCAGCACTTTGCAGCCATAATTGTTGTCTTACTTTGTAACCCATGTTTTTCCCCCCGAGGACATGCTGTTGGGACATTCCAGTAGTTTGTTATTAAACTTGTGTTAACGCCCAGAAATGTATTTGATGATACCGCAGCAGTAGCAGTAAATATCTGTAATTACTCTACCTTGTATTATTACGTGTTGTATTTTCTGCCGGAGATGAGCAGGAGCAGTGTTCTGACACCGCCAGTAACCCTCCAGGTGATAAAGAAATGTTCAATGTCTGATTATTCATGTTTTTGCACTAGTGAACGCACACGATGAACCTGTCAAATGTCAGTGTTTTTTTTTTTTAATATTAGTCACCTAATTTGTTCTGCAGCTAGCTATTCAATATCACTTAAATTATATAGGCAATTTTCCCCAAATATAACATTATTTCCCGATGTTTAAACGTAATTCTTCATACCCCATGTCTCCAGTAAAGTTAAACAGATAGTAACGTAACACAATACATCAGTGCATATTAAAACAGTAAATTGAATTCTTGAGTTATAATTGTTATCATTAACTGGGTACGTTGATTTCAACATGTATGTATTTCAACAGGTGTTTCGTGGTCAGCACATTAAGGTATTTCAACAGGTGTTCCATCATCCGCACATTCAGGTGTTTCAGCAGGTGTGTCCATTTTCAGCACATCCAGATGTTATAACAGATGCGTCCATGTTCAACACATTCAGGAGTGTCAGCAGGTGTGTCTATGGTCAGCACATTCAGGTGTTATAACAGGTGTGTCCATGATCAGCACATCCAGGTGTTTCAGCAGGTATGTCCATGATCAGCACATCCAGGTGTTTCAGCAGATGTGTCCATGTTCAGCACATTCAGGTATTTCAGCAGGTGTTTCCATGTTCAGCACATTCAGGTGTTATAACAGGTGTGTCCATGTTCAGCACATTCAGGTATTTCAGCAGATATGTCCATGTTCAGCACATTCAGGTGTTTCAGCAGGTGTGTGAATGTATCATGCGTAATATGTATTGTTTATGCTTACAAAATCCATTTGACAATGTTTTTTTCCCCTATGTAAATGTAACATGCACATTTGATGAATAAAAGATGAGTGACTGAAAGGCCGAATGTAAGACGGGCCTGCGTGCCCAATTTGTTACCCTTTTAAAATAAAGTTCGTTCGTTCGTTCGTTCGTTAGTTCCTACTAAACTGCTTCTGAATCTCTTTGGTATCAGTATGTAGTCGATTTGATTGCGAATATTATCTCCAGAGCTTATACACGTATATAATTGTCGATGACGTTGTTTAAACCAGGTGTTACCTATTACAATTTAATGGTAGTCTGCCCATGTTATTAATCTATCACCCCTCTCCTTCCTCTCCCCCAGGCCATAGCCACCAGTCACACCACTCACCTTTTCGTTGCCTACTTTGGCATTGAAATCCCCAGGTATTGAAAGTCATTCCAAAATTTTTACACTGGTCAACGGCCATGTCTAATTCGTTATAAAATATATCTATATTTTTTTTTTTTTTACAGTCAGCTGTTTACGCATATACTTGTGTATTATGTTAATATCCAGACGTTTGCCATGGAGTTTCACTAATAATACCCTGTTTGAGATTGTCTAAAATCCTTTAACTGACTTAGCACACACTTGATCAAAAATTATGCCAACTTCAATTTTGTTGTCCTTCCCTCCTGAGTAAATATTGCTGTATTTATCTAAATATTGTTCCCCTGCTCCTGGCCATTGCATTTCACCAATCCCTAATATATTTATCTTATCTTCATTCTTCCCATCTATTTCTCGATATTATCTAATTTACCAATCTTACATTAGCGGCGTGTATCTAGATGTCATTACATTTACAATAGCACCTTGCCGTCTTGACAGACGATAGTTTGTTACATTGTGCTTCAAAAAGGCATAATAACTACAACCCATGGCGGTAGCGAATGTTACTGATAATACCACTTCGAACTGTATGTTGTTAGTGGCATTTGTATATGTGTAGAAGTTAACAATAGTGGAATTTATACAGATTTAGAGAGGTGGATTTTAATAGTCATAATCTAGATGTTTAGATGGTTCCATGAATCACCTCGATAAGTTTTTTTTCGCATATCCTATTCTCACGAAGTTCTTGATGATAGGTGCGTGATATTGGTCGTTGTCTAAGGAACGATACTCCTGGTGTGTCAATTGAGCTCTCTCACTGTCTTACACTATGACTCACCCCCGCAGTGCACATTCACCAGTCAGTAAACAAGATCGATTTTGGCGCACATAATCCTTTAATACAGAAATAACACAGACCCACGGAACATATTTATATATCCAGAAACAATATATCTAATCCATAGAATATCCATATCCTCCTCACAACATTAACACGCACACATCACTGTCTTCTCACGGCCTGCTTAATATCAAATCCACAAGACAGGTAATCCAGCTCCTAGTCCATCGCTGGACCTCACACAATACACCCACACCCTGGGTCTTAGTTTCCACTAACTATCAACCCACTCTGGGTTTTAAGCCTGTATTCACAACTGGGAGAACAACACAACCAAAGATCTGACCGCAGTCAGTCTAAACTCCTACGTATTAGCCCACCGATCCGTTCGGCGCTAAAACATCAACTTCCTAAGACGACCCGACTCGCAGCCGGTCTCAGCTTCCTCCCTCCCAGTAAATGTTTGTCCCTGTCTTTTTACCCATTCTATGCCCTCACAATCTTCCACACACCACACACAACTGTCTGCCCCTTCTTGCAGCCCCTCTATCTTACACCCTTCCCCGTTTATCTTCTTATATTTTCTTTCCGAGGTGAATGCGAGGTGAATGCCCTTTCCTCTCGTGACCTGTTTATATTGTCCGGACACTCACCTTAATGTCTTCACCTTTCCTCTATTATTTCTCATGCCCGGTCACTTGTTTATGTACTAGCGCGGTCATTCTCCTTAATGTCAATGACCCAGGCATGTGTCACCTATTACAGGACATCGCATTCAACACCAGCATTTTACCGCTGTTGTTGATTTCTAGGCACGATTACGCTCAGTGGTTTGCCATTGTTTTCTGAGCGGCCAGCTTACATATCCCGTAAGTAACGGGCGAAGTGAGAACCGCTACCAATTCTCGCGTAGCTGCATTTGCTCACGTGGATAAACGGTATTACGGAGAAAGTCGCTAACGCCTAGGCCAGGGAGAACGGCACTCGATATAGATCACCTGATATTAATGACGTGTTTAGTAACCGCGGTACTGTATGCAAACAAGTACCGTTGTTATTCGTATCATGGTCAGATTCAAAAGACCAACTTGACCCATCAAAACACCAGCTTCTGCTGAAACTAGAGCACAGAGTTATCTTCTAGTGGTCACCCAAGTCAGGTTCCTTGCTGTCAATTTATGACTTTGGGCACTGCAGATTTGTCCCGGAGATTGATAAACTGGCAACTGAACTTAAGTAACTGGTTATGAAGAACGTTCATTGGCACCTTGCCATCTTGACAGACGATAGTTTGTGCCTTAAAAAGGCATAATAACTTTTACCTATGGTGGTAGCGAGTGTGACTGATAAGGCCAATTTGCGCTGTAAATGTCCGTTCACAGTGGGTGCATGTGAACACGTGGTCATTTCCACCAGCATGCACCATCTTACGTCTCACACGCTCGGTGTGTGACTTATCTGCAATAATTTTCTCCTTTATTTTTATTCCATTTCTGATCTTTGCCCTCCATGCAACACGTTCAGAGGCGACTTGCTCCCACTGTGCATTATCAATGCCTGTATCAATCATGTCCCACTTACACAAATCTTTGTATCGTAGTAGAGGCCGACCCTGAGATCTCTTACCCATCTGTAATTCACCAAACAAGATGTCCTTTCGTATTCTACCATCATCCATCATCCTAAGATGTCATATCCATCTAAGTCTACGAAGACTGAGCATGGAATAAACCGTCACACAACCTGATCTTTCCAATACTTCAGTATTTGTGATTTTGTCTTGCCACTTAATGCCAAGAATTCTTTGCAGACACCGCATATGAAAGCTGTTTAAACGTTTCTCTTGGAGTGAGTAAGTTGTCCAGGTTTCACTGCCATAAAGAAGAGTACTAAGGTCACAGGCTTGATAGACAAGGACTTTTGTTTTGGCAGTAAGCTTCCTGTTCTCCCAGACTCTTTTTCTTAACCTGTTCATTGTTGTTGCTGCCTTACCAATCCGGATGTTGATTTCCTGATCTAGGGATAATTTGCTATTTACCACTGATCCTAGATATGTAAAATGGTCTACCATCTCTAGTTCGGCGTCGTCAATAAAGATTGATGGTACCCCATGTGCACCTTGTGACATAATCTGTGTCTTCTTTCTTCAGAACAAGCATTGGAGAATGAAGATAGTAGACATTGCAATTCTTCCTCAGAGTGGGTCGTAACTGCAGCATCATCTGCAAAAAGCAACTCTCTGATCAGTACCCTCCTAATTTTGGTCTTGGCCTTCAATCTCTGAGCATTGTAGAGGCCGCCATCCGAGCGTGAGTGAATGTATATACCACCATCCTGATCATGAAAGGCATATTTCAGTAGAAGTGAAAATTCCAAAGAGAGTGGGAGCTAGTACACAACCTTGCTTAACTCCACTCTTGATTTCAATCTCTTCAGAAGTTGCACCATCAAACTTGATTATACCCTTCATGCCTGTGTGGAACGATTCCACAATGGACAGGAGAGTTGGTGGGCAGCCAATCTTCTTTAGTGCCTTGAACAGACCCTCACGACTGACCAAATCAAATGCCTTTGTGAGGTCGATGAAGGCAATAAACAGTGGTTGATTCTGTTCACGGCATTTTTCTTGCATTTGTCGCAATGAGAATATCATATCAATGGTAGACCGGTTCTGTCGAAAGCCACACTGTGATTCGGGGTAGACTTGATCTCCTAGGACTTGAAGTCTGCGCAGAACAATTCTGGCAAATACTTTTCCAATAATACACAGAAGTGAGATACCCCTATATTTGTTGCAGTCGCTCAGATCGCCCTTGTATGAAGAACAGTTACAATTATAAATTAATTATATTAATAGCGATTTTCGAAATTGATTTAAGATTTATTGTTAAATAAACTTTTGATTTTAAACCAAACAATGACCGCAGTGTAGTACTGACACTGACTACCTTAACTGTTTTAGAATTTTGGTGACGAAAGTTAAGAAAGGTAAGAATGATATTGCACGACTTTTATAATTTTATAACGTTGTTGCCCGCTTAACTACCGAAAATAGTAAATATGGCCCTCGGCTTAAAAAGCTTGGGAACCACTGGCCTATACCAACATCAGCAACTGGCCGAATGCTACCAACACAAGTTGTTAACAACATCAGCAACTTGCTAAATGCCACCAACAAAAGTGTACAACTAAAGTCAGACATATACAGTTTGACATGAGAAATAGCTCAACCGTTGAAAGCAGCATGAATTATGGTATTTACTGCGTAGTGTAGTGGTAGTGTAGTGTTAATGTAGTGTTATTGCTGCGTAATGTAGTGTAAATGTAGTGTTAATGTCAACCTTCACGCGGAAAGGAACGGCATCCTACGATGGGAAGTCATTAAGTAAGTCACAAATGGCTATAGAAAAATAACTAAATATGATAACGACTTGAAACCAGTTATATGCCACCGGTTTGGGAGGACTGATAAAACGATGGGGTAAGTGCATCAATGTTGGTGGAAATTATGTTGAGAAATAAAGGGACAATGTATGTATAAAAATAAACTGGTTTCAAGGTGTTATTTATTTTTCTACAGCCATTTGTGACTTACTTATTAACTTACCCTCGTAGTTATTATGGATATATAAATCATAGCAACCACTTCTACCCCGGGTGTGTGTGTATATATATATATATATATTTATATAGCTCAGAATCTGGAATCTTCTGTTTCTGACAGTTATGATTGTGACGTATTTCCTTGTGGTCATAGCCCGTAATATTCTAACCAAAGTTGTGAGGTATCTCATTACATTACATCTTGTGGGGTCAAACTGACGACACATGACGGTTATGAAACAGGTGACAATTCTAACTTCACTTTTTGTTTGCTAGTGAATGCCGATCAATCAGGTCAACTGATGACTGTAAATCTGTAACCCTGACCTGACTGCGAGAACATCAAGTGAACATAGATGAGGCCAGACATTAGTTCTATGCACGGAGTCAACTTAGAATTGTCAACCGACACAGAACTGATGTCGTCGACCGCTACACGCTGAGGGAGATACCGAGGAGGGGATCCGAGCGCTGATGGACTGAATAGGCCTTTGTGCAAGATAATATGACGACTAGCTAGTTAACTATCTTCTTGTCTGCTATACTGCCTTGATTACCGTTGTCCCTGGTGTTCAGACTCACATCCAACACATACTACACGAATCGAGAGCTTTGTCTAACATCCTGATCCTGGACTTGTTGCCAGCAATCTTTATCCCAGTAGTAGCGAACTTACAAGGTACAGGACAGTGGTCCAACAGTCTGTACCCCAGTACTAACAGATTGTACCACGTACAGGACAGAATTTCAACAATCTGTACCCAAGTACTAACAGACTGTACCAGGTAAGGACAGCGGTCAAACAGTCTGTACCCCAGTACTAGCAGATTGTACCACGTACAGGACAGAATTTCAACAATCTGTACCCAAGTACTAACAGATTGTACCAGGTATAGGAAAGTGTTCCAACAATCTGTACCCTAGTACTAACAGACTGTGTATGTTGTTTATCCATCAAGAATGATGATGACCATTCATTTCATCCAGTGGGGTTGAAAGTTTGGAGCCTTGCGTTCCAAGAACGAACGAACGAAGACTCTTTATTTTCAAAGGGTAACAAATTGGGCACGCCGGCCCGTCTTACATTTGGCCCTTTCAATCACTCATCTTTCATTCATCAGTTGTGAATGTTACACATTCATAGATAAAGCATTGAATTCTGCCCTTCTGTCACTCTCTGTAATACAATATTTAATTCACACATCATTCAAGGCTGAGAACAACAACAATATAAAAGTTATGCATTATAAAGGCATGGGGAAAATGAAAAAATCAATACTACACGACTCAGTAATATTAAAGAATGGTGTGGTACTTGTTATTAGCTATGTGGAATATACTGGCCTGCCAAAGGGGACTGGTTGTTATATTAAGGTTTCATTACTATTATTGTTTCTATTATTAAGGGGAAAGTAATCTCGTATTGAGACAGTGTTTGAATAACTTGCGATTCTATGTATAGGGGTTGGTGGTGTCTTTGATTTCTTGTGGAAGATTGTTCCACAGCTGAGCTGCAGAGTACGTTATGCTTGTTTTGTAAAAGTCTATCCTAGGCTTCGGAGTGTGTAATATATTTAATCGTGTACTGTGTCTAGCATTATATTTAAACAGGCTAGGATTGCCAATTAAATGTTTGCTATAAATTAAACTCATTGCCCGTTTCTGGAGTGAATAAAGTAGCCTGGTGCTTGAATTGGAACAACCGTCCCAGATTCAAGAGCAGTAGTCAAAATGTGTCTGTATGTGAGAAGTGAATATTGTCCTTGTGTCCTCATTAAGAACATTTTTAATGTTGGTGAGTTGGAAGACTTTTTTTTTCGCTGTTTGTTTAGTGAACGCTTGAACGTAGGAATTAAATGTTATGTTTCTATCAATGATGAGGCCTAATGTTTTGTGCTCAATTACACTTTCTACTGGCATGTTATCGATGTGAAGTTGAAGTGATCTGTGTGAATTTAGAGTTTGAAGTTTTTGTCTGGTTGTTAATAACATATATTTTGTTTTAGTGATGTTAATTTGCATACAGTTCGCATAGCTCCACCTAACTACGTTATTTAATTCTTGTTGCAAAGACGACTCCATCGAACTACAGCTTTCAGCGTTTGTATACATTGTACAGTCGTCTGCAAATAGGTCGCAGGACGACGAGAGATGCAAAGGTAGTAGTAGTACCTTCTCCTGCATTATCACACTCGACAGACGGTGCAGAGAGCAGAACCCTGCCGCTGTCAATGCAGAGGTTAACGCGCTCATCTATGATCACTCAGATAGCCCCGAAGTGCTCATCTATACAGATGGATCTGTTGTAAAGCAGCAGAGAAGTGCGTGGGCATTTACAGCCCGTTCAGCGGGCCGAACCGTTCAAGAATCCAGTGGTGCCCACTCTATGACCACGAGCAGCATGACGATGGAGGTGATGGAGTTACACAGGCTTTCATATGGCTGGAATCACAGCATTATACCAACGTGTGTGTACTAAGTGATTCAATGAGCATGATTCAGAAGGTCGAAGCTGGATCTGTACGTAGACAGTGGACTGAGTCGCTGCGGAAGTCTGTTGTCCGCAAAGTCACCTTCATCTTCGTCCCGGGACATGCGGGAGTCAAGGGAAATGAACGAGCTGATAAATTGGCTGGCTCTGCACCCCCTGTAGATGGCCAGCCCATGGATCGTGCGGATGTTATTAACGCCCTTAAAGATATGGCGAGACCAGAGGATTTTGACGCCAGTGATTCCACATCGCTTTCCAGGATGAAAGACCTGGGAGTAAGAATCGGCACAGCCAGACGCGAGAGGTACATCGGGAAAACAAAGCGCCTCGTCAACCAACACAGAACTGGCACTATTAGCCACCGGACGCTGATGCATATGCTGGGGAGAGGATCTGAGCACCTATGGACATGTCCGGAGTGCAACGAAGATACCCCAACTGATAACTAACTAACTAACTAACTAACTAAAGGTAGATCATTAATATAAATGGCAAATAACAGAGGGCCAAGAATATAGCCTTGCGGTACTCCAATATTGAAGGTAGTGGTTTGGGACAGAGATTTATTGTATGATACTACTTGCTTTCTGTTTGGCAGAAAAGATGTTATTAGCGTCACTACATTAGGGCCAATTTTCATTGTCTCTAGATTTTTAAAATTAAAATGACATGGTCTATCATATTAAATGCTTCTCTGAAATCGATAATAACAGCTCCGCTTAGACTGTTGTTGCTTATATTCTGGTGCCAGTTTTCTGTCATGATTTTTAGGGCCGCATGGCAAGAATATTTTGGTCGAAATCCTAATTGACTGTCAACTATAAGCTTTTTGCGGTCTAAATACTGTAATGTTATTTTTTGGATGTGTTTTTCTAGTGGTTTAGATAGTGACGATAGTAAGGAAATGGGTCTATAATTTCTCGGGAAACCATTGTCCAATAAACCAGATTTCAGAGTAGGATACTTTAGCGATTTTGAGAGCTGATGGAAAGTGGCCTTTGGTGAGGCACTGATTATATAAGTAAGTTAGTGATACACAGATCACTGGTGCAGCACAACGGAGAATCCGATTGCTGATTCCATCTAACCCAGATGAGTGTTTTTTTTTTTTTTTTTTTTTTTTTTTTTTTAAATTTTTTTTAAAGGTTACTGAGGTAAGTGAATACTTCAATGATTGTCATTAGCGGTATGTCGGAAAGGAAATTCCGGGGGCATCTATTCTCGCAAAACGATGACAGTGAAGGTAAGTTGCAAGGAGCATTTGGTATTGAAGCATTCGACTTGTCTATTTCAGTTTGAAAAAAAAATTACTGAATTGGTCGCATGAAATATGATTCGATGATAATGAACTTGAGAAGTTATGCTTGTTTGTCAAGATGCTAATTGCCTTCCATATATCCTTACTATTTGCTTTATCTGTTACTAAGTTCTAAAAGTAATTTGACTTTTATCTTCGTATGGTACATTGAACTTTGTTTCTAAGAATACGGTAAGTGCTGAGATCCCTCTTTTATGAGCTTTATCTCTGTCTCTCATAGTTTCAAGTACTTCCTGGGTGATACAAGGCGGTTTGACGTGATGTTTTACTCGAAATTCCTTTATTGGCACATGTCTAGCAAACAAATCAGTAAAGGTCTTCATCCAGAATTCCAGAGCATCATCCGGGTCAGGAAGCTGATAAACATTGTCTAGAGGTGAACTGAGAAAGTCCTGTAAAAATGCGTTTTGGTTGAAATTTTTGTAACTTCTATATTTTACACTTATGTGTTTATATTTAGGAGTCCTAATTCCTTTCTTTAGACCATGTGCAGCATATTGGGTAGTGATCGCTCATTGCACAGTTGGGTACGGAGTATACTATGATGTTGTCTGAGCAAGTTGCATAAATGTGATCTATAATTGTTGAATATGATTTTGTTACTCTAGTAGCTTGTTTCACTATTTGCTAGAAGTTTTATGATCCAGTTATATATTTCCCATATTATGTTGGACTTGTTGATGTCAATGTTAAAGTCTCCGAATAGTATGATTTCCTTCCCGGAAGCAAAAACCTCATCCTTCATGGTAGTGAAGTTTTCATACCAGACGTGTCCAGCCCTGGGATTTCAATAGAGGTAGCCAATTATCACGGGTGTGCGGTTTTGAAGTTTTATCTCCAGCCAAATACATTCTATTTCGTAAGTTTCAAAGTCTATCTTACGGTGAATATTTAGTAAATTAGAAACATAGGCTGTTATGCCTGTCTCGTGTTTCTTAAGGCCTATTTTGGCTCGAAATGTTTTTTTACAATGTGGGCAAAGAATGCTTGACGTGCCAGGAGGAGGATCTCCTGCGGTGGTTTTTCTTTCCACCTTTTTCTTCTCAGCTCTTGCAGTCCGGGTTGCTTTTCAAGTGAGCACCCTTATGTAATGATGTACGCCATGAATTACGATCTTTAGCAGCAGTCTACCAGGTGTCAGGATGAATTCCAAAAGCTTTCAGTGAGATTTTCAGAGTGTCTTTAAAAGCGTTTCCTCTGGCCGCCTTGGGGGCGTTTACCACAACGCAAACTCGACGAAACAAAAAATGTTTAGAGAACCTGTGATCTGGCATACGAGTTAAGTGACTAGACCAGCGAATTTGGTTTTTTTTTTTTTCATTAGTAGAGTGTGGATACTGGGCATGGACGCTCTTTCTAGGACTTCAGTGTCTGGGACCTTGCCTTGCCATTTAATCTTCAATAGCTTCCCGAGGTATACTGTGTGGAAGTGGTTTAATTTCCTAGCGTGTCGCTGACAAACAGTCCATGTTTCACAAGCATATAGCAGTGTGGATAATATAACTGCTTTATAGACTTTTAGCTTTGTTTGCAGGCTTATTCCATTTCTGTCCCATACATTCTTTTATAGTCTGCCAAAGGCCGTGATAGCCATGGAGATTCTTGCAATCACTTCGTCATCAAATGTGGCAGCTTGTGACACAGTGCTGCCAAGATAGGTGAATTTGTCCACAACACTTAGTCTATGATCATTCACTTTGATATTCGGCACTGCGTGATTATTCCCTGGAGCTGGCTGGTACATAACTACAGTCTTCTCCAAGTTGATATTGAGCCCAAAGTTGGCACAGTCATGTGAGAAAGCTGAAACATTATGTTGCATGTCTGCCTCTGAGTTGGCATATAGAGCGCAATCATCAGCAAACAGCATTTCTCGACTGTACCACATACAGGACAGTGGTCAAACAATCTGTACCCCAGTCCTAGCAGACTGTACCACGTACAGGACATCGTCCCGTCAACTTTTGGCTCGTGGTACAAGTCTAGTTCTGGAGTTATTCTGTCTCCACATCAGTGGTTTTGAAACTTGAGCAACTGACACGTATTTCCGAGAGTATAATTGTCTCACGCTGTTTCGATAATTATAAAACATGGAATCAACAATACACTGAACTCCTAGAACTGCCTGCGCCATAGAACAGAACACAGACAACAGCTTGGACATCGATCAAGTATACAAGATTGCCATACACAGAATCGTCGTTTATATACACGGAATGCTTATTGCATAATGCGTTGGATTGTATTAATACTAGTGAAGGTCAGAGTAAAGAAACATATACAAGTATGCATTATACCTATCATCATCATCATCATCATCATCATCTTCATCATCATCATCATCATCATCATCATCATCACCGTAACAAGTGCTATATTTCAATACACATCGGATGTGATGGGTTTCCAACAAACAGTTACATATGTTAACTGACGCTTGCTTCACCCATTGCTGCCAGAGGTGCTGCTCACTGGCTCGCACACGCTTCCACCAGTGCTGCTAGATGTGCTACCGTTTGCTGGGTGGTTGCGGGTGTGTGGGTGGGTGGTGGAGAATATGTGGGTGGGTGTGTGCGTGTCGGTTATCTGATGGATGGGGGATGTATGTGTGGGTGGGGAAATGTGTGTGGGTGGGGGATCGGTGGTTGGGTGGCGGCATGTATGTTTGCCTGAGTCTGTGTGAGTGCGTCGAGGTACGTGTGGGTGGGTGGGGTGTGGTGGGTGGGGGATGTGTGGGTGGCTGAGGGATGTGTGGGAGCTGCGGGGTGTGAGGGTGGATGGGGGATGTGTCTCACAACATTGCAATATACACTGTTTATGTTTACAACTTTCATTTGACAATGTTTTTTTTCCTATGTGAATGTACCATGCGTAATATGCATTGTTTCTAATTGTTCATTATAATTGTTCATTATAATTGTTCATTATAATTGTTCACTATATATGTGTGTGCGTGTTGTGTGTGTGTGTGTGTGAGAGAGAGAGAGAGAGAGAGAGAGAGAGAGAGAGAGAGAGAGAGAGAGAGTGAATGTGTGTGTGCGCACGTGCATGCGTGTGTGTGGAGAGAGTGATTGAGCGAGAAATGGTGGGGGAATGTGTCAGTGCATGCATTCGTACGTGTATGTGTGAGAGTGAGTGAGGGAGTGTATGCGTGCGTGCATGCGTTCATGTGTATGTGTGAGAGAGTGTGATTGAGAGAGTGTGTGTGTGTGCATGAAGGATTGTGTGTGAGGGAGTGAGACAGTGGGAGAGTTGTTGTGTTAGTGTGTGTGTGTGAGCGCGCGCATGCGTGTGAGTGTGTGTATATGAAAGAATACACAGAGAGAGAGAGAGAGAGAGAGAGAGAGAGAGAGAGAGAGAGAGAGAGAGAGAGAGAGAGAGAGAGCTGAGCAGATGCATGTCATGTAACACGCATGTTATGTAACACGCGAATCCATATGTTTGTGTATTCTCATCTGTCATATTATCAGTTAAATACCAGTTGATTTTATCATGTATAATATAAACTTATGTTCATTACTGTAGTTTGAGTGAGAGAGTGAGTGAGTGTGACTGAGAGACAGAATGAGTTAGAGTGAATGAGTGAGAGTGATTGAGTGAGCGCGAGAGTGAATGAGTGAACGTGAGAGTAAATGCGTGAGAGTGAATGAGTGAGCGTGAGAGTGAATGAGTGAGCGAGAGAGTGATTGATTGAGCGTGAGAGGGAATAAGTGAGAGTGAATGAGTGAGCGTGAGAGTGAATGATTGAGCGTGAGAGTGAATGAGTGAGCGGGAGAGACAGAATGAGTGAGAGTGAATGAGTGAGCGGGAGAGTGAATGAGTGAGCGGGAGAGTGAATGAGTGAAAGGGAGAGTGAATGAGTGAGCGGGAGAGTGAATGAGTGAGCATGAGAGTAAATGAGTGAGAGTGAATGAGTGAGCGGCAGAGTGAATGAGTGAACGGGACAGTGAATGAGTGAGCGTGAGAGTGAATGAGTGAGCGTGAGAGTGAATAAGTGAGAGTGAATGAGTGAGCGGGAGAGTGAATGAGTGAGCGGGAGAGACAGAATGAGTGAGAGTGAATGAGTGTGCGGGAGAGTGAATGAGTGAGCGGGAGAGTGAATGAGCGAGAGTAAATGAGTGAGCGTGAATGAGTGAGCGGGAGAGTGAATGAGTGAGCGGGAGAGACAGAATGAGTGAGAGTGAATGAGTGAGAGTGAATTGAGTGAGAGTGGTGTGTGTGTGTGTGAGTGAATGAGTGAGAGGTGAATGAGTGAGAGTGAGAGTGAATGAGAGAGAAAAGAGGAGAGAGAGTGTGCGTGTGTGTGTGTGTGTGTGTGTGTGTGTGTGTGTGTGTGTGTGTGTGTGTGTGTGAGCGTACGGAAGCGTGTGAGTGTGTGTATATGAAAGAATACAGAGAGAGAGAGAGAGAGAGAGAGAGAGAGAGAGAGAGAGAGAGAGAGAGAGAGAGAGAGCGAGAGCTGAACAGATGCATGTCATGTAACACGCATGTTATGTAACACGCGAATCCATATGTTTGTGTATTCTCATCTGTCATATTATCAGTTAAATACCATGTGATTTTATCATGTATAATCTAAACTTATGTTTATTACTGTAGTTTGAGTGAGAGAGTGAGTGAGTGAGTGTGAATGAGAGACAGAATGAGTGAGAGTGAATGAGTGAGCGTGAGAGTGAATGAGTGAGAGTGAATGAGTGAGCGTAACAGTGAATGAGTGAGCGAGAGAGTGAATGATTGAGCGTGAGAGTGAATGAGTGAGCGGGAGAGTGAATGAGTGAGCGGGAGAGTGAATGAGTGAGCGTGAGAGTGAATGAGTGAGCGTGAGGGTAAATGAATAAGCGGGAGAGTGAATGAGTGAGCGGGAGAGTGAATGAGTGAGCATGAGAGTAAATGAGTGAGAGTGAATGAGTGAGCGGCAGAGTGAATGAGTGAGCGGGACAGTGAATGAGTGAGCGTGAGAGTGAATGAGTGAGCGTGAGAGTGAATAAGTGAGAGTGAATGAGTGAGCGGGAGAGTGAATGAGTGAGTGTGAGAGTGAATGGGTGAGCGGGAGAGTGAATGAGTGAGCGGGAGAGACAGAATGAGTGAGAGTGAATGAGTGAGCGGGAGAGTGAATGATTGAGCGGGAGAGTGAATGAGTGAGAGTGAATGAGTGAGGGTGAATGAGTGAGCGGGAGAGACAGAATGAGTGAGAGTGAATGAGTGAGAGTGAATGAGTGAGAGTGAATGAGTGAGCGGGAGAGTGAATGAGTGAGAGTGTGTGTGTGAGAGTGAATGAGTGAGAGTGAGAGTGAATAAAAGAGAGAGAGAGAGAGTGTGTGTGTGTGTGTGTGTGTGCGTGTGAGCGTACGCATGCGTGTGAGTGTGTTATATGAAAGAATACAGAGAGAGAGAGAGAGAGAGAGAGAGACGAGAGAGAGAGAGAGAGAGAGAGAGAGAGAGAGAGAGCTGAGCAGATGCATGTCATGTAACATGAATGTTATGTAACACGTGAATCCATATGTTTGTGTATTCTCATCTGTCATATTATCAGTTGAAATACCATTTGATTTTATCATGTATATCTAAAACTTATGTTTATTACTGTATTTTGAGTGAGAGAGTGAGTGAGTGTGAATGAGAGACAGAATGAGTGAGAGTGAATGAGTGAGCGTGAGAGTGAATGAGTGTGAGTGAATGAGTGAGCGTGAGAGTGAATGAGTGAGCGGGAGAGTGAATGATTGAGCGTGAGACTTGATGAGCAGCGGGAGAGTGAATGAGTGAGAGTGAATGAGTAAGGTGAGAGTGAAGGAGTGAGCGTGAGGGTGAATGAGTGAGCGGGGAGTGATAAGTAGGTGAGAGTGAATGAGTGAGCGGAGGGTGAATGAGTGAGCGGAGAGTGAATGAGTGAGCGTGAGAGCGAATGAGTGAGCGGGAGATTGAATGATGAGGGGTGTTTGAGTGAATGATTAGGGGTGAATGAGTGAATGATTGAAGTAAAGGTGAGCGGAGAGTGAATGAGTGAGGTGAAGTGAATGATTGAGCGGGAGAGTGAATGATGAGCGGGAGTGTGAATAAATGAGCGGGGGAAAG